>JBBPBX010009054.1:33333-60971 GCA_038048925.1 Garcialebias charrua | reverse complement strand
CACAGAGGACTCAGTGATACTAGAAATAACAGCATTGTAAGAGGGGGACAGTTGGACACAGAGGCGAGTTCTCTTCACAAATATGGTTTCCTTTATGCCTCGCTCAAACCAATGTCCTTCTGTATCAAGGATGTGCACGTCTTCATCCCTGAAAGCGTGACTGCTGGCCTGGAGATGACAGAAACGTTTCAACAAAGAAGAATGTATCCAGAGGACCTAACTCATGAATTTCTCTCCACATCAGGCTTTGACTACTGTTGTGAATAAGCAGCAAATGTGTCATAGCTGAGCTGATTTGCAACAATTCCCTTTTATGTGCAATAATTAGCAGGTGCTAATTGTCATTTTCTTTTGTTTCCCCCCTTTTTTTTTTACTCATGGGTACTAATTGTCATTTTCTTTTGTTTTCCCCTTCTTTTTTTTTACTCATGGGTACTAATGTTTGACACCCAACTGTGAATCAGTGCCTTTTTGCAGAAAGCTTTTGTTGGATTTTACATCTTTTTATATCTTTCTATATCTTTTTACAAGCTTTGAAATGTCACTGATGATGTGAAATGATGCATTTTTATACAAGGGGTCTGCGTGTCTTAATTGAAGGTTTAAACTATATTTACAGGCCTGTATTCATTCATTCAAGTGTTTACTAATTACTTTATATTTTACATATAATCTCACATTTGCTAATGATTATCTTACAAGTTCACAATTGATATAATTACAAGATAATCAAACATTCTAAGTTAAGCCAAGAAACAGGTAAGATATTAGCCATGTTTCCATCTATTTTCAATACGAATTTTGAGCAAATTTTTGAAAATTCGCAAATATGTAAATAAAAATGTATGCGAATCAGAAGTGTTTCCATCAACTGGCCTGAAGCGAATCCACCAGGCCACGCAAAGCGGCATTACGTCAGACGTCAGCGTTACGCACGTCTACAGTAAACAGGAAGTAGCGGTTGAAAACAGGAACCGAACCACACATCTCGTCAAAATGGAGAGAATATTTCAGGAATGTGTTGCTATCGGGCAAGTTGTATTTATTCTGTCATGCCAACTAGTTTTAGCGATGTTACAGCGGAAACAGCTGATCAGTCACATGACGTGAATGTTCGCTACGTCAGAACTGAGTCGGCAAATCTGTTTCCATCTCTCGTTTTGCGCATCAGCTCTGTTTCGAAAAAACCAAAAAACCACCTCAATCGAGCATATCAACTTTTTTGCCAATTAGAGGAAGTTAATTCAAATTGTGCCGTTTCCATTCACCTTTTCTGATGCAATACTTCAAAATGTGCATCAAGAAACCTTGATGGAAACACCGTTACTGACTCTCATGAGAAGAAGAGTCCTTCTTTGTTCTCTGAGCAGAGCACATGACTGCTGCATTAATGCATTAGTGTGTGCCAAAACTGCTCACACATTGATTAACATAAATAAAGTTAAATCACAACATTTATATACTTTATACTTAATAATTAGTCTTTCAGGTTCTCACACTAATAATAGTTAAGGATTCGCCGCCAAATAAGAGTGTGTTAACGCTTTTAATGTAGACAATTAGAGCCAAAGTAAACAGTGTGATATTATGTGATCCTCTTGTAGAAACAAACTCATAAATTCTCCGTTATCAGTCTAAAGGAATGTGCAGGCAGTCTGTGGCCTTCACAGTATCCATGGAAACAGATCTGCTCCTAAGTGGCTGGAACACGGTGTCACTCAACCTCAAAATGTTTAGATAACCAATTGCAAGTCTGTCCGATCCTGAGGGGGTGGGGCATGACAAAACCTATAAATCTCAGGGATGCACACGTCGCACAGTGCTTGGTTGAACAAACTTCAGGCTGGAGACCAGAAAGGTTCGCTCTGTCTTTGTTCCTCAGAATGCAATCTGATTACATGTAATGTCTGCATACTTTAACTTTGTGTTCAAATAAATATTTTATACTAAGGTGAGTACAAAAAATAATAAAATACATGAAAAAGAACTGCAATAATTTGTTAAAGATTTGTGTGGCAGGTTGAAAAATGTTGGATGATGACAATTCCACAGTAGATAAATCTCTTTGAACCTCGTGTTAACAACCACGTGCGCCTTAAGCTACTGAGTGAGATCTGCAATTGAAGCTAATTGGCGCCTTCAAAGCCGAGGGTGTCTATAAAAAGATATCAAAATCCGCCCAGCTTACAATCTCCACTGTCTGAAATGTCATGCAGAAGTGGCAGTTAAATGGGACTGCAAGACAAGATCTGGAGGCGCGTTAAAACTTTCAGAGAAAACTGCATGGGCAGCAAATCAAAGCAGAACCCTGTATGTGATTGCAAAGAGCTAGAGGATTTATAAGCTGACGCAAGAGTGATGCTTCACTACCCCAATACACTGTGGCATGCCCAAACTGGATACAGAAGAAAAAAGTGCACCTGCAACAATTTTGGCATTGCTGAACAAGATCATTTTGAGGAAATAAGGAGTATTTTAAAGCTCCACTGACATGTTCTTTTAACTTTTCAAAAAATGGCACAACATATATAAATATTAAGATAGACCTCTGACCGTTTTTGCTAAAATAATGTTCAATGAATGAAATTTCCTCTCAAAATATTTTAAATTTAGCGCCGTTTTTTTAGACCATAAATCCGGATTTTCCGGTCACGTGTCAGCATTACCGATTTGACGTCACGTCCGATACTGAACTCTGCTCAAACCGTACATTGAATGGACAAAAATATAAACGCATCCGTCGAATTTAGCCAATTAAAACTACATTTTAGCGATTTGGCTTCAGTTTGGGGAAAAAAAAGTTATTTTGAGTGATGCACAACGAACGCAAAGGTTTATATTCTCCGTGTTGCTTCTGTAAGAGTTATCACGATAGCTCTGCTGCCATCTGGTGCTCAATGTGAAACCTCCCTTGAAAAAAAAAAAGCAAAACGGAGAATATAAACCTTTGCGTTCGTTGTGCATCACTCAAAATAACTTTTTTTTCCCCAAACTGAAGCCAAATCGCTAAAATGTAGTTTTAATTGGCTAAATTCGACGGATGCGTTTATATTTTTGTCCATTCAATGTACGGTTTGAGCAGAGTTCAGTATCGGACGTGACGTCAAATCGGTAATGCTGACACGTGACCGGAAAATCCGGATTTATGGTCTAAAAAAACGGCGCTAAATTTAAAATATTTTGAGAGGAAATTTCATTCATTGAACATTATTTTAGCAAAAACGGTCAGAGGTCTATCTTAATATTTATATATGTTGTGCCATTTTTTGAAAAGTTAAAAGAACATGTCAGTGGAGCTTTAATGCAACATTTTCATACTGTTTGTTAGGAAACTAAAGGTGGGGGGTTAACTGTCCAATGATGTTATGAGGCAACCAGTGCTAAATAAATTCTTGCAGTGTAGAAATGGAAAATGGACAGAGTATTCCACTACATGCACATATTATCATTATCTGGATTCAAATATCCTACAGTCAGGCAATCACTAACAAGTGTGGTTGAAAAACCATACATTTATAATTGAGGCATAATTGTTCCCATCTTTCTCAGTTTCATGTTTATGGGAGTATAGTATACCACTCGTGTTTTAGGCATAAAATATTCAATATTCAGCCACAACAATAACAATGATTGAAGCAAATAATTTTGGTCAACTTGATAATGAAACATCTGGCATGGAATGGGATAAAGGCTTAAAAAATGAGTAATTATGTGAATCTGAGTGGTTTTTGTGACAAGGGAGCACAGTGTGGTTGTTCAAAAACTGGTCACAAACCCTGGGACCCAAGAGGATGACAAATCCTGAATGTGCTTGAAAAAGGTGGTCACAGGTAATGTTCTGGGTCATGCAATGATAATATCATGGTGTCTGGTTCCACAAGCATAGGTGTTGTCATTATGAGAACCTGCCATAAAATGGGGGCACAGTTGATATGTGGCTGATTAGCTCAGTAGGATGTGAAAAGTGCTTGAAAGGAAATCCAAATTTGATTTCAACAAAGGTCATTCAGTCTGGTCAATCCAGACTTAATGCAAATATGTGTTCCATCCATCCATTCATTCATCCATTCATCCATTTTCTTTACCTGCTTCTTCCATTTCGGGTTGCGGGGTCACTGGTGCCCATGTCCAGCCATTACTGTGTGAGAGGGGTCCACCCTGAACAGGTCTCCAGTCCACTGCAGGGACACAGAGACAAACGAGACCAACAACCACTCACTCTCTCACTCACTCACACCTAGGTACAATTTAGAGTCACCAATCAGCCTAACATGCATGGTTTTGGGAGGAAACCAGACAGAGTACTCTGAGAAAACCCACGCATGCACAGAGACAACATGCAAACAACCCAGAAAGGCCCACGGACCTGGATTTAAGCCGTGGCAACCAGTTTGCTGAGAGGCAGCAACTTTACCAACTGCTCCACCGTACTGCCCACAAAAATGTGTTTTAAACATAAATATAAACATCAATTAAACTTTCATTTGTGGACCATATTTAGCCAAATATTACTAAATACATCTATGAACAAGAAATACAGTCCTGACCCTGCAGATTTTGTGTGCTGACTTAAATATGGCAGCTTTGATTTTACTTATTTACATCTTATCTCCAAGACTAACTGCTGTCCAGTGAGCTAACAGTACAATCAAGATCTGCCTAAATTAGCTGGAAGATGTGTCATTTTTGCATTTCAGTTTTTTTATTTTATTTTTTTTATACCCAATTTACCATTTTACTGGAGTCAGACATACACAGTGTATTTTTATTTTTGGTCAGATATTGTAGGTAGGTTAAACATCTTTTTTTTAATGTGTCAACTGTTAGTATGTATGTGGATGACCACTGAACACCCAAAAATTTGTTTTTTGGATGGGCTGGGTTGGGTTAGCCTGGCCCTCGCCTTCCTGCACAGCTCCGCTCAATTCTCATTTCCCTTCACTGCACAGTCTGGGACTTCTCCCATAGAGAACGATTTCTCCGGCAGATTTTTGACCGGACCAATCAGAGAACAGAAGGCAGAGTTTTTGGCCCCTAACCCACGCCCCCACCTGTCCCAGCTCGCAGCCAGCGAGCATTCGCATGTTCTCATTCAAAGCGATGCAAAGCGATGCAGGACTGTTTTATATGTGACACAAATGTATTAAATTCCCCTTCTTAATCCCTTATCTGGAGTTTTCTTTTGTTTGTTTGGCCAAAAGTCAAGTGATCGCTCGCTCCCTCCTCCTCCTCTCCCTCCGCTGATGAGGAAACGTCTCAGGTTGTCACGAGACTCGGGTTTTACGTTGCTGCCCGAGTCCTATCAGATTTCCTGGTCTTCTGGTGTGTTGGACCAGCGATCCATGGTTTTATTTTATTTTATTAGAATGTTTTATTAACATTATAAACACAGAATATGCAAAGGCAGCGAGAGAAAATTCAGCAGGAGGCGGAGCTGAAGTCAAGTTCAGAAGACCACGGGGGAGTGCGCAGCCAACGAGCATTCGCATGTTCTCATTCAAAGCGATGCAGGACTGTTTTATATGTGACACAAATGTATTAATTTCCCCTTCTTAATCCCTTATCTGGAGTTTTCTTTTCTTTTTTTTTGCCAAAAGTAAGTGATCATCGCTCCCTCCTCCTCCTCCTCTCCCTCCGCTGAGTGAAATGAACAAGGAAATGACTGAGGTTGTCACGAGAGAATTAAACTCGGGTTTTACGTTGCTGCCCGAGTCCCATCAGATTTCCTGGTCTTCTGGTGTGTTGGACCAGCGATCCATGGTTTTATTTTATTTTATTAGAACGTTTTATTAACATATAAACACAGAATATGCAAAGGCAGCGAGAGAAAATTCAGCAGGAGGCGGAGCTGAAGTCAAGTTCAGCAGACCACGGGGGAGCAGCCATCAGCAGAGGCCACGCCTCCAGCAAGAATCGGTTCTCAATGGAGAAAGTCCAGACCCTAGTCCAAAGCGAAGTGAAGGACAAGGGTCTGGTTTTAACCAGGCTAGGGTTGGGTTGTTTTAAATAAAGATATTGTGTGCGCTATTAAAACATGAAATATGTCATGAGAATATATTTTTCATCATTATTTCATGGCTACTACACCAAATGCAAGTTAAAAATCTGTAAGTTTGACCTAATTATAGATGTTTTGTGTTTGCTGTAATCAATTAGCTGTAGCAGCCATCTCAAATCTGACTGATCCCATAAGCTGGCCAGTTGTAGATGTACATTAAGCAATTAGTTTCAAAGTTTTTTTTACAAATTTGAGTGATTCATGAGCTAGTTTACAAATAAACAGCAGGCAATAATAAAGATTGAATACATTTTTGTTTGTCTGCAAAGAATAATCAGACATTTTTTCTCCCTATTTTTAGTAACCCTTACTTTCATTAATGAGAATGTGATTGATATACTTTTTATTCATTCAACATTTATTTATACAGACTAGTCTCGTTGAGCCACGAGGACTCATTTACAAAGAGGGACTTGTTTCAGACAGAACATATAAAGTACAGACAACAATAATAGTAAACAATGACAACAATAAACTACAGTAAAAATGCAGTTAATATAAGAGTAGTGTATAAAACAATAAATCAAGGTGCTGTAAAACAGGGTGAAACACTAAAAACAAGAACATATTTGCTTTGATTTTTCCATTGACATTATCAAATGTTTAAAACCTCTTAAAGAAATTAAGGTGGACAACTTCATTTCTTGTTGCCAGGTGTTCCAGGTTGCAGGAGCTGAGTAGGAAAAGGTATTTTTTCCAAGTTCAGTCCACACTGAGGGAACGCTGCATGTAATGATGGCCCAAAAGCGAATGTTGTAACTGCACTGACGACGTGACATGTAGGAGACATAAGAAGGTAGCAGACCAAGGAGAGATTTATAGATGAAAATGTACCAGTGTAAGAGCCTACGTGAAGACAATGATGACCAACTGACAGTGAGTACAGAGGGCAGTGATGGGTACGGTAGTTAAAACCAGTTATGAACAGTGGTGTCAAAAGTATTCACATTCATTACTCAAGTAGAAGTATAGATACTGGGGTTTAAAAATACTTCTGTAGAAGTAGAAGTATCAACTCTAGCTTTTTACTCAAGTAAAAGTAAAAAAGTACTGGTTTCAAAACTACTTAAAAGTATAAAAGTAAAAGTAGCGTAAGAAAAAGCAACAACAAAGACAAATGCTTAGGCCGCACCACACATACTATTGTATACAACCCCACCTCCCCCACAAAAATCATTTTTTTAGACTAGATTATATTATATTGTTAATGTTGAAAAACTAGGGGTGCACTAAGCTACCTGTCTTAACTGCATATATGCCCATTGAAAATAGACACATTTAAATGCAAATTTAAATATATTAAAATAACCATATAGGGGTATTATTGAGCATTACCATATGTTTCATGGAGCTGAAGATATGACTAATTGCAAAAAGTCAAACTTCAAAACATGTCATCAATTACTTTTATTGATGCATCTACATTTTACTTTCAGCCAAACATGGAACGTTCAAGAGTTACCAATAGGCTTGGTTCAGCCGCAAAAGCAGCTGGTTTTACATTACATTAGTATGTTACTAGGTCACTAGAAGTCAGTAATCAACTGACAAAAAAAAACTTTCAGCTTACCTCAATATGTTTTTTCAGATTAGATGGAGAGTTTTTGAAAGCCATTAGCTCATTGTACTTGGGTGCGCAGAGCTTGCAGCGCATACGAAAAGAGTTGTTTTTGTATCCAACCATTTCAAAAAAATCTTCGAGGTACGGCCAGGGATGTACATGGATCGGCTGGTCTTCTTGGCTACCAACCTCCTCGCTGGTGCTTGATTGTGACATTTCCTTCGAGTTCTCTTCAGTCTCTGCCACGGACATTTTCAAGCTACTCTGCTGCGACCACAGACCTGCTCTGGCGCGTGACGTGATGTGTCATCATGTTCAGGTGCGATGGATCGCATACAAACCAATAAGGTGTCGGAATGCTATAAGTTTAAACTTCTCATCCAACCACAATCGATTTCACTCTATCCGGATGGCGCAATTTCTCTGGACAATTTTTTTTAACATGACTAGCTGAATGAAAAAAAAAAAAAAACGGCAAAATGAAAGAAAAGTAACGAGGCTATTTTTAAAAAGTAAGGAGTAGAAAGTACCAGTAATTGCGTGAAAATGTAAGAAGTAGAAGTATAAAGTAGGCTGAAAAATAATTACTTTACTAAAGTATTGATAACTAAAATTTGTACTTAAGTAAAGTAACGAAGTATTTATACTTCGTTACTTGACACCTCTGGTTATGAATCTTAGCACGCCATGGTAGAGAGCATAAAACACCTGCAAGGAGCTGGCAGAGTAATTTGTGTAAATAATGTCACCATAGTCTATGTAGGAAGGTAGAGGTTACAAGGCATTTTTTGGCATTTAGAGCTAAGTAAGATCTGGTTCTGAAAAAGAAACCCAGTTTTAATTTCAGTTTCTTTATCAAGTTTTCAATATGTGATTTAAAAGAGAGATGTGCATCAACCAAAATCCCCAAGTATTTGAAATAATCTATATAAACTCGAACACCATGCATAGATGAGCTAGGAGGAAGAGCTGCTGGCACCGACTTTCTGTTGGAAAACAACATCCCTTAATTTTGTCAGCATTTAGTACCAGCTTGTGACTGAATGGTGTCAAATGCAGACTGTAGTGTAGAAGCTGGAAAACCTTGGCAACTGTGTTAGCTCGACAAGAAACAACAGTGTTGTCGGCATAGAGATGCAAGGATGCATCAGGAATGTTTTGACCTACATTATTTATATAAATTGTAAAAAGAGTGTGACCTAAAACTGAGCCTTGTGGCACACCATTGGTGACCATTAGGTAACAAGTACTGTTATGTTAAACACATTGCCTCCAACCTGAGAGATAATTTGAGAACCAGCCTACAGTGTGATCTGACAAGCAAATATATGAAAGCTCGTGGCATAAAATGTCATGGTCTACACAGTATCAAAGGCTTTGGATACTTGTTTGCATTGTAATGATATAGGCTGTGATCAGTTTTACTGATTTACCTATATACTAGATGAAAAATTGAGCAGGGTTTAGGCCAGGGGCGGCCGGCCAATAGAGGGTGCCACCCCACTGGAAGTTCTGGACCAGTTTACATTGAATACCTAAAAATTTTATTTAAAAAAATAATAATAACATAAAAATATTATTATTATTTTTTTTCCCCATTTATAGATGGCCTCCCTTCACACCTTTTAGCCATCCTCTCACTCCAATATGTATTTTTTTTTAAGAGAGAAAGAAAGAAAAGAGAAAGTAAGACAACAAAACAACAATTATCCACAAAAGCATCAGAGACCCGTCCCCCCAAAGCCCGAGACAGACGAAGGGGCGATCAAAGCCCAAGACCCCAGGAAGGACCCCGAGCCCAGAGTCCCCAGGACCACCCGAAAAGGACGAAATAAATGCATATATGTTCCCTTTCAGTTTGGTCTCTCTGTGCAACATACTTGCTATGGGAATTGCGCCCCTGCACGATTACCTGAAGGAATACATTCACGCCTTTATGGCATGGGCGTCGGCGTCGCGCCAGAGGCCCCGCCCTCTGGGCATTTAAGCGACCAACGCCCGTCCATCTTTCTCTTTTTCACCATTCACTTCGCTTAAACACCTGAACATCACAGGACTTCTCTGTTGTTGCGTCGCTTGATTGAGGTGAGCTTGCTCCCTACACTGAGCGTACAGAGAAAATTTCCCTGCATACTGCTGGGCTGGCGAAAGCTAGTCCAGCATTTTTCTATTTACCCAAAGTTTTTCTTCTCTTCTGCAGCTTCGCTCGACGGCGCTAACTGCGTCACAACCTTCTGCTAATCTCTAGCAGTCTACCAACGAAAGCAAGACGACGGAGAAGATGGCTTCAAACAAAAGGAAACTAGAACCAACTTCTACTCTTCTCGTCTCCGGACATGGCTCCCGAGAAGGGAAAGCGGAGGACAAAGAAGAAGAAAACCAGGACGACGACTTCTCGCGCCCATGCCCCAGCGGATGCGGGTACTCCCTTTTGGCGACGGACACCCACGAGGCCTGTCCTGTCTGCCTAGGGATCTTGCACGCGAGGAAAGCGTTGGAATCCCCCGACTCCTGCCCCCACTGTCGTCAAATGACGGCCACAGTGAGGAAACGCCGCACGGACATGTTGGCCAAATCTATGGCAAGGACCGCGGCGATGAAGGTCGCACATCTCACTAACCTGCTTGCTCCCGAACCAGAGCCCAAAGACGTGGACTTGGAGTGCAGTGGCCGAGTCGGAGAGGACAATACATCGGACTCCTCACTTGCCGTTGAGGACTCGACGCCAGACGTGTCCGACATAGACGCCGAATACGGTGACAAGGGAGAAATTGTTAATTCCTCCCAGAACCTGGCGCAGAACCTTCCGGAACTGGACTTGTCGGTACCTGCTCTGTTCGACCTGTGCCATAGGGCCGCTGATGCCCTGCAGGTCACGTGGCCAGACCCCACACCTCGCCAACAGGCTACGAGGCTGGCGGGAAGCTACTTCTATGCGAAGCAACCAACAACGTCGCAAAAAATGCCAATTTTTCCGGACTTTCTCATGGAACTCAAACGCTCCTGGGTGGAACCCAGGGCTCCCATCATGCTGCAATTGTCCCGACTCTTGGATGTCGCGGGAATGGAGGCTCTGGGCCTTGCCAGCGCACTCCCGATAGAGGAGTCTCTGATGGCTCACCTGACCCCCACAGCCGTAGGGATGAAACCAGCGCTACCCAGCAGGGCCTGCCGCGCTTCGGAGAAACAACTCGAGAAGTGCTACAAGGCCCAAGGCTTTGCGGCTCGCGCAATGAATGCGTCGAGTATGGTGCAGGCATACCTGGCAGAAAAACTACAGGATATCCAGGTAACAAAAGACGAACAGGCTGCAACTGAGGCCATAGAGGAGGCCCGCCGTGCCTCCGACCTCGTGCTTAGCATGATGGGGACAGAAGCTATTTCCCAGGGCAAAGCAATGGTAGAAATAGTTGTCGCCCAGCGCCATCTTTGACTAACACTGTCGGACCTCCCGGAGAACCAGAGGTCCACTTTCCTACAGCACTCGATCGAGTCAACGGGACTCTTTGGGGGAGCCCTGGAACGGGTCCAGGCAAGGCTGGAACAAAGACGCAAGCAAGCGGAAGCCCTCCGCGAGGGTTTGCCAAGGAAAAAATTTGCCCCACCAAAGGAAAACACGCGTGGTCTCCCACGAAAGAGACCCGCTGGGGACTGTGAGGCTTCTCAGTACCGTCCAAGTGCTGCTTCGACCTCCTACGGAAACCAGTTTCGGACCTGATGAGCCAGGACGAACTGATAATTTTACAGGTTTGCCCGCCCACGAGGTACGGGAACCTAACTTTCTGATCCCAGTCTCTGCTTGTAAAAAACTACGTGGAGCTGGTGACATGTGTGTGCGCACCAAACATGACTCGCCTACTGTATATGTAAACAAAACAGACACTGTTTCAAACATGTACAAAAATAAAAGTACCAAAGCACAGACTGCCCTGGTTCTTGACTCGAGTCCCATTTTTATAAAACCCAGACCGTATGGTCGAACTATGAACCATAGCAAGATACACGAGATCCGCCAGAGACGGCCTGATCTCGCAATATCTTCTGTTGGGCCAAGCAACCTGCTCGAAAAAGCGTGAGAGGGGTCAAAGGTCACCCCTTCAGCGCTGGAACACGAGGAACAACAATTCAACATGCCATCCAGGCTCAGCACGCATGCGCAGGCTTGGGAGGCGAGTGTACCAAATGATTGGGTCATGACAACAATACGCCACAAGCTCAAGTTGCAGTTCTCAAAGAGACCGTCCCGTTTCTCAGGGGTGTTGCAATCTAAGTTCAACCCTGCATGTGCACACGTGCTGAGGGAGGAAGTTTCAACGATGCTGCAAAAGGAAGTGATTAGTTTGGTCTCAGGACGCAAACTACGCTTTGGCCACTACAGCATGTACTTCCTGGTGCCCAAAAAGGACCGTTCCTTGAGACCGATTTTGGATCTCAGGACTCTCAATAAAATAATTAAAACTTTCAAGTTCAAGATGCTTACACTGCGGCAAGTTCTCCAGTCTGTGAGACCAGGAGACTACGCATGTACAGTGGATTTGAAAGACGCCTATTTCCATATAGGCGTGTGGAGGAGACACAGAAAGTTCCTCCGTTTTGCGTTCGAAGGAAACGCTTATGAATTCAAAGCCTTACCCTTCGGTTTAAAGACTGCTCCGCGTTCATTTACTAAATGTCTGGATGTAGCCCTGACCTTTCTTAGGAATCAAGGACTCAGGGTCTTGAATTACCTGGATGAACTGCTAATTCTGGCTGGAAGCAGAAGGCAGGTGCTGTCACACTCCCTTAAGGTGATCTCTCACCTGGAGTCTCTCGGTTTTGTCATAAACCTACAGAAAAGCAATCTGACTCCGTCACGGGTTACTGTATTTCTGGGTGTACAGATTGACACTGTCCAATACAGAGCATGGCTCTCGAAGGAAAGAGTTTCCTCCATTCACCATTGCCTGGGGAAATTTAAACTGGACCAACGGGTCCCTGTGAAAACGTACCAACGCCTGTTAGGCCTCTTGGCGGCAACCATTCCTTGTGTGCCACGTGCATTATTGAAAATGCGGGCCATACAGGTTTGGTTAAACCAACAAATACAACCCACTCTGTCTAACCAAGCAGAAAAGGTTAAGATAGACCCAGAGTGTCTAAAGGCCCTGGAACCTTGGAGAGACCTGTCCGTTTTCATGGAAGGGGTCTCACTGGGAAGGGTGTCGTCCCGTGTAGTCATCACGACGGATGCCTCAAAAACAGGATAGGGAGTGATCTGCAGAAACCAGAACGCCCGCGGCCTTTGGAACGAGCAGGAAGCCAAATTACATATTAACTTCCTGGAATTGCTGGCCGTATTCCTGTCATTGAAATACTTCTTCAGTAAAGGTCTGGTTGCTGGGCATCATATCCTGGTAAAATCAGATAACAGGACCACGGTGTCCTTCATCAACAGAGAGGGAGGGACGAGGTCCCGGGCCCTCCTCGATCTGACACGGAGGATGCTCACATGGTGTGCTCCAAGAATCTTGTCACTTAGGGTGACTCATGTCCCTGATGATCTGAATTATGGAGCAGATGCCCTTTCAAGAGGGCCTCTCTTGGCGTCGGAATGGAACCTGAGCCCACGGATCGTGGAACAGGTATGGTCACGTTTCGGTAGAGCCTCTGTGGACCTGTTCGCTTGCAGAGCTAGCTCACACTGTGACCTCTACTTCTCCTTGAAGGAGACAGATGCTCCATTGGGGATAGACGCTCTGGCACATGATTGGCCAGCAGGGGTGCTCTACTATGCCTTTCCACCTGTCCCTCTGATCGGGGCGACATTGGAACGGGTACGTCAGGGAGCTCTCTCCTTGATTCTCATAGCCCCCAGGTGGCCACACAAACCGTGGTTCCCGGAGTTGATCTCAATGTTGTCGGGGACACCATGGCAATTGCCTCCTCATAGGGACCTACTGACTCAGGCACGTGGACAGCTTCTACACCCACGTCCAGGGTTGTGGCAACTCTCAGCCTGGCCTTTGAAAGGTACTGGCTGAAAGCCTAATGGTATGTCCACACCTAACAGCTTTTCAACTGCAGGAGCATCCAGTTTACATGCAAAGTCAATGGGGGACGCGCCTCCAGGCGCGTCTTGGCGTCGGGCGTCATGTGCGTGTTGAGCGTGCTGGAAAGCGTTTTCCGTGCACGTGAACCCGCGTCAGCCTCCAAAGCACACCTTGAACATGTTGAAGATTTCGCCGTTCAAACGTTCAAACGTTCAAACGCCGTTCAACTCTCCCTGATTGGTTGATCAGGGAGAGTCGGGGGGAGAAGAGAGGGGGAGAGTCCCTATGTGACGCGGAAACGAGGGGACGGGGGTATTGGGCAATTATGTGACGTATTGTTTGTGGGACACAGAAAAAAACCGCGAAGTCGTGTACTATGGAAGAGAAACTCATTGTAGCTGTGTGTTTGCGACGTCCTTCACGACCATATTCATAATAACTGGGACCTGTCACTTTTGGGGTGCTGGTGAAACATGAGTTATGATGCATAACTTTCAGTTTTTAGTTGTGTAGGAAAAATAGTTTATGAGTAATGATGAGTAATGATGAGTTTGTTTGTTTCAAAAAAAAAATCTGATTGGTGACGTATTTCCGGTTTTGGGGCGCTCTTATCTGATCCATTGACTCTAATTATAACTGGCGCATGCGTACTTATGCCACCACGTTACAAAACAATGGGACTCTTCTGGGCGCAGTTTTCTACACCCTGAAGAGTCCAACGTGAGCTGAACGTACAGAACAATGTACTTCCGGTCCAGTTTTTTTTTGTCTGGGATTACAGAGCTGTGCAGTGACTCAGGCA
Source organism: Garcialebias charrua (assembly GCA_038048925.1). Classification (NCBI taxonomy): domain Eukaryota; kingdom Metazoa; phylum Chordata; class Actinopteri; order Cyprinodontiformes; family Rivulidae; genus Garcialebias; species Garcialebias charrua. Next base: position 46,521 of record JBBPBX010009054.1, on the reverse strand, counting down.
GGCTTGCTCCGGTACATTTTAAATAACTGAAAGCCCTTTATCTAATATCTATTTGCATTTCTGACTGATATGCCTCTCAGATATTAGATGGCTCTGTGAAAAAAGCCTTCAGCTGACTGCAAGTGGGAAGTGGTGATTTTTTTTTTTTCTTTGTTTGTTTGTTAGCATGCTAGCGCTAGCCGCCTGGTTATCGTATTGGACTCTGATGGCTACATTTATTTAAATTTGCTTATAAAAAATTATCAAATATTAATAATTTTATATACTAAATAAATGTCACTGGTGGTGTTATACTATTTAACACTGTATTGATCTGGAGAATGAAAACAAAGCCCCTTGCAAGTAACTAGCTCCTATTAACATTGAATTATTAAGTATTTATACAGATAAAAATGTGCCATGGAAGATTTTCTTATGTGCCCATGACCCAAGCTAATAATGCAAGGTTAAATAATGACGGTCAGTGTTATGACAGCCTGCAAACTCTCTTGTTCTACAGATAAAAAGCACAAATATAACTGTTATCCCTGTGTTTATTGGGCTGGGCACCACAAAGTTAATAATAAAATAATCATATGTCTAATACTTATTAGATAAGTCAGTCTTATTTATCGTATCACATTATATTATAACATTCATATATAATATCAAGTTGTTTTGTTTACTAGGTTGTTGAAATAACATAATCACAGTAAAATAGATAATTTTTCTTCCCCATAAATCAGTTATTTAAAATCTAATCTGGAATCATTCCTCCTTGTTAGACTTCAGTTGACCTGTTTAAGTTGGGCCCAAATTTGTTATTATCTTTTGATTTATTTTTCATTGAAATTTAATTATTTGTTAGTTTATTTTTGGAACTATTAAATTGAATTATTTGGCAGATTTTTGAACACCTTTGTCCTTATTTAAGTCTGGTCCCTCACAATTCTATTTATATTATGAACTTGTATTACTAAAATAATGATAACAGAATATGATAGAAGTTGTCCAAAAATTGAAAAGTGGAAGCAGAACACTCCCATTCTCTTTTCACACTGATGCCTCAAACAAGGTGAAGATGAACCATGTTTTATTAATGATAGTTTTATACAAATGGATACACCTGATATATACAAATAAAAACATGATCAAACTTTTACTTTACTTTACTACAAACATAATTATGCATACTTCTACACATGTTTAAAAAAATTAAACAGTTTATGGCGCCCCCCCCATAAAATAAAATGACCAGCCGCCACTGGTTTAGACTGACACAAATTATCGTCAATATTCACGGGTTCTCTCTTTTCAGATTATTACCTATAATTGTGACTTGGAGGTGAGATGTAAAAGACAAATGAAACGTTAACTTACCGGGTATGTTGAAACAGCAGAACTGAATCATTTAATTAACAAATCATTAAATTACATCACACATTTACATGGAGTGATCGATCAGAATTTCCTATAAATTTACTTCAGCAGATGACATCACGCGTTCGTAACTTCTAGGTACAACAGAACACAAGTAACTGGTCTTAGTATAACTTATCTCTGTAGGCACTTAGCTTAAAGTTCTGGCTTAGAATATAAGGAGAAGTTTCAGGGAAGAGAAAATGGAGGAGTAAAAGGAGTTAGAGTCAGGGAGTTATCTTAATATTAGTTAACCAGGAATGACACATTCTCCGACTGATCTCGGCTACAAACGTCGGTACACTTGGCAAAGCATCTGACGACATTGTTACCTCGTGAAGACGTCAGTCCCCCCTTGGTCCAGTTGGTCAGTCCGTTTACCGTTTACAGAGTCTCCAGACGTCTGCCTCAACTCAGACCGCAGTAAAGGCATTTCCTGGTTTGATTTTTCAGAATAAAACTTTCCTTGGAGAAAAATTCATTCAAAGGGAGCTTTTCAGCTCAAAAACGGACTCATAGCCAGCAGTGCTATGAAGCCCCAACTGATAACGTGTCATTGGCGTTTAGACAGACGTCAATCAGTTCTTAGATGAAAACTCACATTCTAGTTTCATCCGCAGACTGAAGGAAAAAAGGAAGTCAGAGCTCTTTTAAGGCTGACTTGACCCAGAAACGTAGCTCTTTCTGATTGGGTCTGTGAAGCCAGGAGCAACTGAGGGTGACATCAGAGTGGAGGCATAAAGCTTAGGATATAGTTGACGCGTCGCATAGGGCGCGAGGGTGCGCGCGCGAAAAGTGACGCAATCGCATAGTCCCCGCCCCCGCGCTTTGGCCAGCGCGTTGGTTTCGCGCGTGGTCGTGCACCTCCCAGATTTTGAAGCTCCGCAAGCCTAGCGCGCGCACCAAATTGATTGACAGGTCGGGTAGGGACCTCACCGACAGCCTTCACGCCAGAGCCTGCAGCTGTCTGCGCCGCTGTGGTCGTGGAAACGGCGTCGCGACGCATGGAGGAATGTTTTTTATGTGATACAAAGTATTAAATTCCCCGAGCGAGCAGAAAGCCATTTGTTTTGTTGTGTGATTTCAAACAGTTCTTCTTCTACGGTAGATTTCTTCTTCTACACCCTTTCTTGCAACATATGCACAGGTTTTAGAGAGTACTGCCACCTGCTGGTCAGTAAAAGAACAGCACTTTGCCATGCGCTGCCGTGCTACACTATAAACGCATGAAGCCGCACGGCACAGTGCGCGCGCAGCACGCGCGCTCCAGCTTGCGGACCAAAGCGCGACTATATCCGAGCCTTAAGTTAGATTAAATGTCAGAAAGGATAAGAATGTTAGTTTAAGATGCCAGCATTTCTGATAACTGATTAAAACTGTCTTAACTCATTAACATTACTGTTGGCCTGTTACTTATGATTAAAACAGACGTCATTACAGCATCACATTTGAAAACTTACTGATGCTGGTGAAGATTCTCAGTCTAGGACATGATAAACCAAAAAGGCGTTCAATACAAGATTACTGATGATATAACTAAACCAGAGATTATTCTCTGATTATTAATTAGGGCAAAAACAAAAAGTCTCTGGTGAGGTGATTATTGTCCTGAGCTCAAACTAAAATGAGATAAACAGTGTCACTTATATTTACTGCAGGTTTGAGAAGAGAAAATGCATCATGATCAACATTTTGAAATAACATTGGATTTCAAGCATGAATTAAACAGTTTGACTTAAACAGTCTTCGACTATCAAACATTAAATTCAATAATATTCACATAACACAAGGTTACTCATTACACAAATAAAGGAAGTCTCTTATTGATTTGAAGTAATGTAATAAAATGGTGTTACCGTATTCGCCGGTGTATTGTACGCAGTATTTTTGCTCATTTGAATGTCCAGCGTATTAAACACAGAAGAGTATTATTTATGGATTTTTTCCCATATTTTTAGACTCATTTTTCGCTCTGATTCTTCGTTTTTCATTTTTGGCGAAAATGGTGCAGTACCAGTTTCGGCCGCTATACGGGCGCTGTAGGCAGCAGCCAGCAGAGGACTCAGAGAGTGAAGAGGAAGAGGGGCCACTTCCAGAAGTTTCTACTTGCTGTGTCCGAAAAAAGACTCCTTTGGTCGGACTGATGACTCTGTCGCTGCCCGCTCCCTGCTGTGGATGTAGCTGTTTTTGTTTGCAAGATACCACTCATAAACCACACCGCGGATTTTTAAATCCAGCTGATTTCACATTTGGTTCAGCTCAGGAGCCCGTCTGCTATAGTGAGGTAAGAAATATATTTTTAAGCGTTTATTTAGCTAAATTTAAAGAAACAAAGCGTCCGGTTTGACCCGCCTGGCGCCTGCATAAAAGTCAGCGAACTTTTTTTTTTTAATCCAGCTGATTTGAACATTTCGTTAAACTCAGGAGTACGTCTACTATTAAGTCAGCTAAGAAATATATTTTTTAAGCGTTTATTTAGCTAAATTTAAAGAAAGAAAGCGTCCGGTTTGACCCGCCTGGCGCCTGCCTAAAATTCAGCGAACTTTTTTTTTTAAATCCAGCTGATTTGAACATTTCGTTAAGCTCAGAAGCACGTCTGCTATGAAGTCAGCTAAGAAATATATTTTTTCTCGCAAAGAAATAATTGTTTTACCGTGTTTCCTTGTGAAGATCTTCGTACTCGCTTGCTTCTGTCGCCGCCATCTTGATTAGGGCAAATGAGGCGCTGACGCGTCGCGTGGTGATGACGCGTATTAAACACCGGGGCGTATTGTGTACGTTTTTTTCTTGTTTATTGTTAATAATTGGACAAAGCGTATTAAACACCGGAGCGTATTTTCCTCCGGTGAATACGGTAATGTCTTTTTACTGAAAGTAAAGTGAAAAGGTGTCACTGGGACAGTTCAAAGAGACAAGGGTGTATCAGAGACCACGGTCTGGTCCACTACAGCATCATTGGTTTTATAGAGGACTTCTACAAAATTACATTGTATCATTATTATGGTTGATTCTAGTTTTACCCCAGTTTTCAGCATGATAGTGGCATATGCAGTTAGACCTTTTGGGTTTCATTTAGTGGTAAATCAAACATGAATTCAAAAAATGGTTGCATTTTTTTTTTTTACCTTGTCACAGATTACTGTACAATTTAAAGGCACACAAAACATGTTAATAACTTTGTCACAAAACTCAGCTGTCAACAGCCAATAAGAAGCAGGAGCCAAAGATCCAAGCCCAGTATGAGGCTTTGGTCACCACACTTTTTTTTATCCAACTACTCATTGGAGGAGTGCGGGCATGTAGATGAATGCCAATGAACAGCTGTGTCTATTCATTATTTGTATCCAAAGTTAATCTCATACATATTCCTTGGAGCAGAGACACCAAAGGGGAGTGTGGCCATTTTGGCACAAATAGAAAGTAACCCCAACACCCACATGCCCTCACACCAGGCTTAATCTTTTATTGAGCAACCTGAAATACACAAATGAGTTTGTGCATCTTTACTCGTAACATTCAAAGAGACCAATCATTATCTTTTAATTACTAGTACCAGTAGTGGGGCCTATTAAAGCAAAGTAATTAATCTAACTCTTTGCTGAGGGAGGGATCCACTTTACAAACAGCAAGTTCACTGAAACTGGATTTGAGCATTAATATTTGCACATGAAGAGGCACTGAACAACAAAATGACAGTGCAAACAAGGACTAAAGTGATACTTTGCAAAAGAAACACTGCTGCACTCATGTTAAGTACACAAAAGTTTATTAGATTTATGTCATTTTACAGTTCCTTTTATTTTGTCATTCCATTGTTGAGCAAAACGCCTGTGGCACCACAGTTGAGAGGGATGAAAGTGCAAAATAAATCAATAATTGAAGAACAAACATAATGTGTATGTACTACACCTTCGTCTGCTTGTATAGTGAATGCTATTTATACCCCTTGTTAACATCTTGGCTATGTTGATGATTGATTAACATGTCAAATGAAATCACTGTCAAAGTAACATTGGCTGTGTTGACATTCCAAATAGTCCAATTACAACCATTAATTGAGTGAACCCAATCAGTCCTCAAGGACAGTGAGAGGCTCGTGTGGACCACAGAGATCTGATTCCAGTGCCCTTGACCAATTAGCAAACAAAAATTTGGTCAATTTCATACAGAAATAGATGGTAATAGATTAATATACTTATATTAATATACTTAAATAGATTAATATACTTACTAAAAGCCATTTGTTTAAGAAAAAATAACTGGCTGCACATAGTATCAAAAAAACTATTGTTATCCAAGTATTAATGTGTGCAATATCAATACTGTATCGCAAAGGAGGACTTAGGATGCAATAAATCTATTATATTCAAAGTTCCATGCATTCATGCTCTATATGCCAGTAATATATCAAGCTGATCAAATGGCACTGATGCCAACACCCTACTTAGATGACAGTGTCAAAGATTTAATCATCATGATGAAAAAAGAGATAATTCTATGTACAGTACTGTATCTATCTATCTATCTATCTATCTATCTATCTATCTATCTATCTATCTATCTATCTATCTATCTATCTATCTATCTATCTACAATTATCTGATATGAGTAAATAAAAACTTTGTAGGAGCTAAAGTGGCATATTTTGCACATTATATACTGAAGTGAGCCAGTGAGTGAAAAGATATCTGGATAGAAGAAAAATGTCAAGGCTGTGGACGAGTAGAACAAATATGTGTCCTGTGTTCCAGCTGAGTCAGACTCAGTCAGAATGCAGGTAAAAGAGAAAATGATTAATGATAGCTCTGTTGTAGTTACGTGATTTAATCAAATATCTCATATTTTTCATAGGGAAAGTACATAACAACTTTGGGGAGTTTTTTTTTTCTTTTTCTAAAGCTGCAGTGGGTTTATAAAAAGAGTTGTCATACTGCTGTTTCAGTATTGATTTGTTTCATTGCATGGGGGGTGGGGGGTGGGGGGGATACGGCAGTATTGATTGCACAGTTGGCTCCTGCACATACACAATTATGCTGTAATGGAAAACTAATACATTTTTATAATTCTGTAGTAATTTATAGACGTGCTGCATATTTTAGAACATCATGCATTATAGCACACTGACAGCCAGTCAGGACACTCTGCTGCTAGGTCTCAATTTGCAATCGATAGATCGGCTTGATTATAATCAGCCTCAATCACCATATCTACTGTATCTTGGAAAAACCCTAAACTACCTCAAATGAGAAATTGAGCCTAAAATAGAGTAATATAAATCATTTTCAGCACGACTAATTGCACTGCTTTGCCGTCTTTGTTTCTGCTACAGGAAAAGAGAAGCCGTCATCGCCACAGACAGAACGAGAGGTACAACTCCAGAAGAAAGTGGTTTGGAGATGTGACAGCCCCGTGGCAATTTGTCAGGGTCATCTTCCTTGAGCATCTCCACATTGTCTCCACACCACATCCAGGAAATGATTCATCTGCATCCAGGAGAGAAGCTGAGCACCATTTCAAAATTACCTTTGAGTTATCTCCTCAATAACTTCTAATCAGACAGCTGCCGTTTCCTCCACTGTAAACAAAAGTAATTACAGTAGATGTGATGGATGGGAAGAATAAGAGAGCTTCTGCATGCTCAGGACCAGTATGGGACTCCACAGAGCAGAACACTTTAATTAGGTACAGCCGTGCCCAGCGCAACTGAATGAGTCTGACAAAGCAGGCGATCCAGTTGCTAAAAATAAGCCTCCTCCTATGTGCAATGTCTCTGGTTTTCTCAAGTCTGGGCTGGTGAGTCTGGGCTGGTGATTTACTTCAGTACCTCTGAAGTTGTTTTGGAAAGGGAATAAAATCTAGCACAACGTCACTTCATCCTTATTACACGTAACGATATAGCAAATCAGATTTCTGAGGAAAATCAAATATGCATCCACAGAGCCAAATAAAAAGTATAGTATCTATTAGTCAACCAGGAGTGTGCCATCACTTATTTGCTCCTTGGTGCCTCAGTGATTGATCGCCCTTTTTTGAACATTTACACCCAGATGTATGGCACAGAACAAAACTTGGGGGCAAATAAAATGTAGGCCTTGGGTATATTTAAAATTATTTACACTGACACACACACATATGGGAACAAGACACGTACTAAGAGCAGCGATTGGTAAATATTGACCTCAATTAATGGGTGAAGCAGATGCTTCTGCATTACCGGTACATTGCAGAATTAGAAATATTCAGTAGAGTTTACGAGCACTGTTGGTTTAGACTGTGGTTACAAATGTAAACACTTTGGAATCTTTGTACAGTAATGTACTGAATATACTGTATTGAACTACCGCTTATGTGTGGACCCTCATAAAATGAAACTTTTGGTATGTATAAAAAGCTTTTGGTATGTATAAAAAGCATCTATCCATCTCTTATCTTCCGCTTCTTCTGAAGTTTGTCGTGTGAGCAGTATATTGAGCAGGGAGGCCCAAACATCTCATTCCTCAGCCACAATCTTGTTCTTGAGTTCTTGACCATAGGTGAGGGGAGGAACATAGACTGACAGGTAAACAGAGAGCTTCACCTCACAGCTCAGCTCCCTCTTCACCACAACAGGCACAGAGTCCACAATACTGCAGAAGCTGTATTGATCCGTATGTTGATCTCCTGCTCCATTCTTCCCTCACTCATGAACAAAACCCTGAGATACCTGAACTCCTCCACTTGAGGCAGAACCTCATTCTCAACTTGCAGAGGGCAATCCACCCATTTTGGACCGAGGACCATGATCTTAGATTCGGAAGTGATACAGTTTGTACTGTAGTTACCAGTACTGAAAAAAAAAACAGCAGACTCAGTGAATACTGGTGAGTTTTAACATTTTTAACCAGTGTCTAACAGAAAACAAATACATGATTTATTAGAATAAGTCAAGAAAATTGTGCTTTTATTTTATTTGAAAAGTATTCATCCATCATCTTTACCAGCTTCTTCTTTCCCGGGTTGAGGGTGACATTGTGCGAGAGGCGGGGTACACCCTGGACCGGTCGCGGGTCCATCACAGGGACACACAGAGACAAACAACCATTCACACACTCACTCAAACCTGAAGAATTAGCCCAACATGCATTTTTTTTTGTCTGTGGGAGTAAACTGGAGTATCTGGAGAGAGGCCTGCACGGCGAGAACATGCAAACTCCATCAAAAAAAGGTCCCCGGCCAGGATTCCATCTGGCAACCTTCTTGCTGAGAGCCAACAGCTCTTATCTTTGATCTTAGTCGATATTATTATTGATTTTATTTGATTTTATCACTTGTTTTATTTTGATCTTTGCTTTGTTGCACTTTGTAGCACTTTGAGATTTGTATTAATGAAAAGTGCATTATAAATGGAATTCATTATTATTATTATTATTATTAAGGCTCCCACAGACTTGGGCAGACTTCAGTCCGCTCGGAAACCATGCGCACTGTCCGCAGACGGTTGAGACTTCATACTTGAGCATACACCCTAATGGGCTGCAGACCATCTCCGCAAGCAAGGGGCATTTACCTTCAGAACACAATGAGTTTGTCGATTGGTCATTTGCTGACACGCCTACTGGATTGATTGACAGGTTGCAAAGAAAAAAAACGAGAGCTAGCAGCAAGTGGCATTGGTGCTCTGTGTTGATATGTTGTTAATAAAAAGTTCTAAAAAAATAAAAAATAAAAAACAGGGAGCGTTGGTCCTGCAGCCCACACATCAGACCAACCTACCAGGAAATCTCCAGACCCTCCCACAGCCATGCTGGACCTGATTTTAATTATCTCGTTACAAATTCCTTCATTTCTCACAATTTCAGTCATGTGCGTCAACGGATGAGGAGGAAGAGATTGATTGCTTCTTGGAAATAAAAAACTAAAGAAAAGGCCATAACACCAGACCACAGATGAAAAAAGGGAATTTAATACATTGGTGTCACATACAAAACAGTCCGTCATTGGGCGGATTATTGTGTGACACCGAGTATGCCTATACGCGGTCGTAAAAATTTGCCTTTGCACCGACACGCCTTGCAGGCATCTGCTTCGAGTCTAATCTGGTACGCGAGGACTGAGGTCCGCCCGAGTATGTTGGAGCCTTAACTGAGCCACCCTTATTCAAAATATCCAAAATATAACTAAATGTTTTTTTTTCTGTGCGGAAACCTCCAAAGCAAGTTGTAGATTCAAATTCTTTGTCGTTTCATTATATAATTTATATTCCATCTTCCTGTTTTTTTTTTCTTCTGTACAGCTCCTCTACAGATGTGATTATATGATGAAAATCACTTTCTCACTGAAAACTCCATGTCTGGTTAAACTTTCATTATTTCAGACATGGGGCCCCACATTTTCCTCAAGCATTTTTAGCCACGATGCAACATTTATTGTTGGATCAGTGATTTCAATCTGCCTCATCCTAGAGGCAGCAGTAGAAAAAAAAAAAGCACAAATAAGATTTTCAGCATCCCGCTTAGTGCAAGTTTCTGTCTCTAAATGTGTCTTTGATTTTTGCCAGCTGCACGTTGTACCATCAGACCTGATCTGTGCCTGGATGATGTTTGGCAAACCGCAGATCCCTCTAATGTTCTACCTGAAGAGCAAAATATTTTTACTGAAATCCTCCAACGCAGCTCTCACGTGTGTGTGTGTGTGTGTGTGTGTGTGTGTGTGTGTGTGTGTGTGTGTGTGTGTGTGTGTGTGTGTGTGTGTGTGTGTGTGTGTGAGATCTCTTTCAGCAACTGCTGCCGATGCTGTGAGTTAAAAATTTGGGAATCTTGCTGATTTCATTTTGCTGCAAAGATTCAGTTTTTGGACCAAACCCAAAAAAAGGCTCAAAGTTCTGTGAAAATATACAAGTTGTTAGCAACTTCTGTGGAGCGAATTGAGGAATAAAGTTAAATTCAGTGCCACACACTGTTTATTTCCAAGAGGACACAAGACACCTCCACATCCTACCAATCAACATCTAATTTGTGTATTAGTTTATTCAACTCTGACCAGTTGACATGTTTTAAGTTAAAAAAAAAATACTTCAAATGGAAATAAATTATGGGACTTGTTTTAGAATACTGTACTCTAAAAATTACAGTGTTTTTCAAAGGTTTCTGTGTTTGCTTTTTCAAACATGTTGAAAAAAATTCCTTATGGGCATTCTGGCTTTTTTTTTTTCAAATATGTCTTTAGTTACAGTACAAGGGATGGAACGCAGCCCACGTTTCAGTATCACAGTGAGACATTGTGTATCATCAGCCCTCCACCCGTTCTCCCCTTCAAGGGTTTATGTGGTGGTGGAAAACCTCCCGCTGCTTTTGCTGCTGAGTGAAAAGTTATTTGCATCAATGATTCATTTACTTACACTCTGGTGGAGAACAGAACCATGTTTTTAACAGCATCTTGCAACCAATTCATCATATTTTCAAGTAATACCTCATTGCATTTCATCAGATCACAGAAATCTTATGACTGTGGTGTAATTTTGGGGTTAATGTGCTAAAGTATACTGTATATGTTGCCCTGCAAACCCTCCTGATTGAATCCTTGCAAAAAGTGCCAACAATGCTAAACATGATCAAAATAAGTCGTAAGTAAAGGCAGTAGCCCGAGCTAATGTTTTCTTGTGTTCTGGTTTAATGCTACGGCGAGGACTGTTGATTGAATTTTAATGGCGTGACAAGAAAAGGCTTTTGATTGTCTGGAATCCAGACAGACGAGAATGAAGGTGTTTATTTGAACCAACACTTTTTATTTCCATGTTAAACATACCGTATTTTCCAGTCTATAAGTTGCACCTTTTTGCCTAATTTGCATGCCCTGCGACTAATAGAGAGGTGAGACTTGTTTATGGATTTTTTCCCATATTTTTAGACCAATTTTTGGCTCAGATATGACCATTTTTCATTTTGGCAAAAAAAATGGTGCAGTACCACTTTTGTCCGCTAGGGTACACCGACCGTTCCCACCTCATGTGTCCAACGGCAGGCTCCTGTGGTCGCACTGACTCTGTCGCAGCCCGGCCTCCTGCTCTGGAGCTCTGACACTTCCAGAGAGTCCACCGACCGTTTCCAGCTCATGTGCCACACACAGTGTTTATTTCCTCTGGTCAGTGTTTGTTAGCAAAATAGCTCATAAACCACATGGCAAATTTTCTTTAAACTTACAGACAGTAATTATTTGGTGGTAATTTACAAACTGTTAGCTGTTGGAATTGTTTTAGATAAAATTCGATGTTTTATGGGCATAAATGTGTCGCGGCTAGCTTTGTTGTTTTTCCGTGTACATTTTAGCAAATAGCTCATAAACCACTCGGCGGATTTTCTTTAAACTTACAGAAAGTAATTACTTGGTGGTCATTTACAAACTGTTAGCTGAAGTTGTTTGAGCTAAAATTCAGTTTATTTATAATTTATTTTCGCAGCGCGCGCAACCGTTTGGAAGACGTCAAAGCAAAACAATTTAAATCCAGCAGATTTGACCATTACGTGAATTTATTAAGGAACGGTTAAGCTAAGACACATCTTTGCTATAATTCTCAGCAGACAAATAATTGTTTTTACCGTGTTAATCTTGTTAAAAGTCCTTCTGTGCATGCTTCTGTGGCCGCCATTTTCAGCAGGGCAAATGACGCGCTGACGCGTCGCGTAGCAGTGACGCATAATAGATGCGACTTAAATAAAGGTGCGACATGTTTATGGATTTATCCAATTTATTGCCAATAATTGGACAAAGCGACTTATAGAAAGGTACGAGTTATCAGGCGGAACATATGGTAAGTGAGATGGTTGATGTCGATAAACTCCGAGGACACCAGACAGGCTGCATTAACTTATAACCAGAGCTGTTGTGGCTGTTATTAAAAAAAAAAAAAAGACAGATCCAAACATTGTGTGTTTGTGTGGGGCTGATGTCTTCAAAGAAAAAGACAGAAAAGCATCATAGCAGTTCTAAATACACTTTTTATAAAGAAGATATTTAAAGTTGAACATCTGATCTACTGTAATGTAAATGTCAGAGCTTGGTGCCAAATATATTCATGTTTCTTTTATGTAATGTGTCTAACAGCATGCTAATGTTTTCTTTTTAATATGATCTCATAAAGTCTCTGATTCTGCTGCTCCTTCATGACTTCATGGTCCTTGAATGTTTACTGGTATCATCAAGGATTCTGCAGTTTAAATGTTGTTCAGATTTTACACCTCTTCAAGGGCCCGCTCCTCCATGCTCACTAGGGACAGCTCTGCTCCTTGTTGTATCAACCACACCAGCCAGTCTTTGATGTTGCAACTCCGAAATAAACCACGGCCAGCTGACCTTTCCATCCCAGCTTCTTCAGAGACGCAGCTGTTCTTCTGGAGGCATGGTGCAATTTCACTGATCAGCAGATGCAACAGCGAGGTGAACTCTCTTGTTGGTATTGAGGGCACGTCGCTGTGCCTCGTTTGTTCGGCCAATCATAGAGTTTTGATAACCTGCCCTGCTTCGCTCCAGTAGAAGGAGGGTTTTAGTGAAATTTTTTATTTAATAGGTGCTAAAAGTTGTATCACTGCTACATCTGGCAGCCTTGGTATCAACAGAGCAAGCAGAATTGTTTTGAACTGGTGAACTATATGGAATTGAGCTGGTTTAGTGCATGAATTAAACTGGCTCAGTTAAATGTAAAGTAACACCCGTGCAACTTGCTCCGAGAGCCTTGGACTGTTCTATACGGATGCTCAAGGGATGAGAACTCTCAAATATATCCAAATTACACCAAAAGATTTTGGTACCATTTTA
>JBBPBX010009054.1:21821-33292 GCA_038048925.1 Garcialebias charrua | reverse complement strand
CTAATAAATAGTTTATAGATACGTTATTAATTCCTCTATAAACATTTTATAAATCATTAATACCGGTAAGTGTTTATTATGCATTAATTAAGGATAAAAGAGACAAAACTGACCAGTTTCTTGTCAAATATTGAGCCAAATCTGTTCCCCTATATATTTCATCTAGAGTTTTTATATGAAACATTTCAGACTACCGGTAAATTACTACTTTGTAAACACAATAAGCATTTGTAAACCTAAGTCCAATATTGTATGCTAGAGAAATAGGTTTACAAATGCTTATTGTGCTTACAAGGTAGTAACATAGTCTGAAATGTTTAATATAACAACTAGATTATTTATTAACCTTTATTTAACCAAACAAATCCCATTGAGATCACATATCTCTTTTGCAAGGGAGGCCTGGACCTAAAGGCAGCCTAACATGCATGTTTTTGGTCTGTGGGAGGAAACCGGAGTATCCGTAGAAAACTGAATTAAGCACGAGAAGAACTTGCAAACTCCACACAGAAAGACCCCAGGTCCAACCGGGGATTGAACCCAGGACCTTCTTGTTGTGAGGCAACAGTGCTAACCACTGAGCTGCCGTGCTGCCAACAATGAAATGCAATACATAGGTGGCAGCTTTGGCTCACTATTTGGCAAGAAACTTGTCAGTTGTTTTCTATGTCACCCTTAATGTATAATAAGTAGTTATTAATTATTTATAAAGTGTTTATAGAGGAATTAATAACGTATTAGCCATCTTATCTCCATATTCATCTTAAACATTTGATAGAAGGTGCACAGTATAAATAATGCAGACTTTTTTTTTCTTCCCTTTACAATGAAGCTCAGCCTGTCTGATCTAACTGACTGAAAGTTGAAGTGTCTTCTTCTGATAAATCCTCACAGGAACATCTCATGCCCATCAAGGCCACTTGCCATTCAGAAACAACGAATAGGGATTGAACAAAGGTCTTTGATTTCTTCTCTCGCTTTCACACTGATTACATTTTTATTACATTTTTATTCTTCTAATACAGAGGTCAATATTTTTAATACCTTACAGGTGTTGTTAATATAACTAGAGATTCTTCTTTCTTTGAACGGTTATTAAACCCAAACCACACTTTGCCTAGATTCGATTAACACATTTTTACTTTATTGCCACAAAAAATGAGACTGATGTGGTACGACAATGTCATTTTTAAAAGTTTTATTAGTTCAAAGAGAGAAGAAAGAGTTTTTACAGGCAATTTCAATTTTAGCTCAAGTTATTTGTTTTGTTGAAGAGAAATGGATATAAAAATCCAATTGGTTATTTTGTATAGCCTGAAACTATTTTATTTTCTTAAAGCTTGCAAACAGTTTAAAAATAACTAAATCAGGGGACTTCCGGCTGAATGGCGGTGGGATAAGTTGTGTTTAGGTGCGCTCCTGCGGAATTGGCCTTTTTTTTAATTAATACAGTACCTGGCACTTTATTCCGATTTCGACCGCAAACAATAGATAACTTACACATTTTACACAATCCTCTGGTTCGGTCACTAAAATGCCACCAAAGCCTGCTAAAGGAGTAAGTTCGATCCAAGCTCACCTGCGGCCTGCTCCTTGTGGTGGAACCTCGAGCTGTCCTGATTCACCTCCATCTGAAGTAGCAGCTCAGGCCGCTTCAATTTGTGATGTCGGCAGCCTTAAACAGGAACTACTTGTACTCTCCAAGAGGACCTTACTGCTATAATTAAAGCAGAATTCCATGCTTTTCTGGGTGAAAGTCTCTCGTCGATCAATGCCGAGCTGTTAGCCTTCAAAAAGGAGCTATCCTCTGGGCTAGCTGCGGTGCAGGAAAGCTTCACGGGGCTAAAGCTAACAGTAACAGAGGTGGAGAAGTCTGTCTCCACTTGCACTGTTAGCCTCCAGAAAAAAGTCGACAGCCTTAATAAAACGGTGGAACAGCTGGAGGATAAATGTGATGACTTGGAGTTCCGGTCCCGAGGTCAGAACATCCGTATCATCTGTGTCCCAGAGGATGACCCATCATCGGCTACGACGGCTGCTGTCTCTCGGCTGCTAAAGGAGGCCTTCGGCTTTGAGGAGGAGCCGCTGCTGGACTGCGCTAACCGTATTACAATGCCCAAACCGAAGGCAGGTGAGCGGCCTCGTCCAATTGTTGCTAAGCTACACTACCACACGGACTGTGTTAAAATCCTGGCGAAAGCGAGGGAGCTGCAGCGGGTTAAAGTGAACGGTATGACTATCTTCGTTTTCCCCGACTATACTGCCAAAATGGCCCGAGCGCGAGCGGCCTTCAAGGAATGTCGCTGCAAGCTACGTGACATCGAGGGGGTTCGGTTCGGCCTGCTCCACCCGGCCTGGCTGAAGATCACGCATGATGGAACTACATGGGTCTTCACCTGCCCCGAGGAGGCGAGTGTTTACATCGGGTCGATTACAAAATGAGCATTATAGTTAGTATGCTCTGTTTCACACTCAGGGAAAGTTAGTATTATTAGTTATTATTATTATTCATGTTTAAAAATATAATCAGAGTGCTTTGTTTACATTCACGGATTTAATGTTTAGAAATATATTTAGTGTGCTTTTTTTCATACTCAGGGAACGTTAGTATTATTAGTTATTATTATTCATGTTTAAAAATATAATCGGAGTGCTTGGTTTACATTCACAGATTTAATGTTTAGAAATATATTTAGTATGCTTTTTTTCATACTCAGGGATCTTAGTATTGTTAGTTATTATTATTATTCATGTTTAAAAATAAAGTGTGTTTTGTTTACATTCACGGATTTAATGTTTAGAATTATAATTATTGTGTTTTGTTTACATTTAGGGATTTAATGTTTAGAATTATAATTAGTGTGTTTTGTTTACATTCACGGATTTAATGTTTAGAATTATAATTAGTGTGCTTTGTTTCACATCTGGGGAACGTTATTATTATTAGTTATTATTATTAAACACTGTTTTTTGAAAGAGTTCTTGTTCTCCCAGATTAGTGCCTATTATATATTTTAAATCTTCTTTTCATTTTGCTAGTTCTGTGGGAGTCACCTAGTACAGGAAGGTGTTTTTTTTTTGTGGTGTGGTGCCATTTGGCCGTAAGGATAAGTTTTCTAGTGACTCCTGTTGGAGTCTGCACAGTCCCTTCGTTTGGGGAAGGGCCAAGTGCAAGTAAGGGGGGGTGGGGGAATGGTTTTATATGTTTACCTTTTTTTCCTGGGGGGGGGGGATTGGGAAGGATGGCAATATTTTTCAACCCTTATTATAAACAACAGGTCACATGTCTGTTGATTTGAAAGCTCCCTCAACAGTATCTGCTGTTAGATTCCTAAGTTGGAATGTTAAAGGTCTTAACAATCCAGTGAAACGGTCTAAAATATATTCTCATATGAAACGCCTGAACCCAGACACAATATTCCTACAGGAAACACATCTGCAAAATTCAAATCAGGTCAGGCTTAAATATCCATAGATTGGAGAGATTTACCATTCGAGCTTCAACTCAAAAGCCAGAGGAGTTGCCATACTATTTAATAAGAATATTCATTTTACAGTATCAAAAATAATGAAGGATACAAATGGCAGATTTCTTATAAATGCGGGCTCTCTGTTCCACACCCCAGTTTTATTAGTGAACATTTATGCACCAAACTTTAATAATCCAGATTTTATAAACAATCTAGTTAGCACACTTCCATATCTTGACACTCATTTGTTAATTCTAGCTGGGGACCTGAATTGTGTAATGAACCCATCATTAGATCACTCTTCATCTCGGTCTTTTACACAGTCTAATATGTCTAAATCTATTTTGGATTTTGTGTCCCAAATTGGATATGTAGATCCACGGAGGGCACGGAATCCACTAACAAAGACCTATTCTTTTTACTCTCAGGTACACCAATCCTATTCCCGTATAGATTATTTTTTTGTTGACAGCTCTTTAATACAGAGAGTCACATCCTCTGAATACTATCCGATTGTTATTTCAGACCATTCTCCTCTAAGCATTGATATAAACTTTATAAATAAACCCTATTCTAGTCCTAGTTGGAGATTTAATAGTCTCTTGTTATCAGATGAGCCATTTAATAAATTCATCTTATCAGTAATTGATGATTTCCTAATGTTCAATAAGAGCGATACAATTTCTCCCTCACTATTATGGGAAACATTAAAAGCCTATCTTTGTGGTCAGATTATTTCTTTTTCAGCTAATGTCAATAAAAATCTACGCACTAAGATATCAGAAATATCAACAAAAAATCAGAATATTGATAGGCAAAATGCCGTTAATCCGTCACACGATTGCTGAAACTGTGACAGGATCTTCAGATGGAAATTGATGTTTTAACAACATCTGATGCGGAGCGTCTCTTGATCCGATCTCGATCCACTTATTATGAGCATGGGGAAAAACCAAGTAGACTTCTGGCACATCAATTGAAACAAAAGGCTCACTCTCACACAATATCGCAAATCAAGGATCGGTCAGGCAGCCTTGTTTCAGACCCTGTCTCCATTAGTGACACCTTTTTAAAAATTCTACTGCGATCTGTATAATTCTGAACTACGAGCAGACTGAAATGAGCTGCTTGCCTTTCTTCAGAATATTGGCATTCCTAGGATAGACAAATTGATTTCTGATCAACTTAAGGCTCCCATTAAATTAGAAGAAATATTTGCGTCAATTAAGAATATGCAAAGTGGTAAAACACCTGGCTCAGATGGTTTCTCTGCCAATTTTTTCAAAAAATTTAAAGATAAGATAGCCCCTCTTCTTCTCGAGGTTTATAATGAGTCACTCGGGTGTGGCCTGCTACCTCCCACCTTGACTCGGGCTTCAATCTCTCTCCTGTTAAAGAAGGATAAGGATCCTACTGCTTGCGAGTCTTATAGACCCCTTTCACTCTTGAATGTGGATTTCAAGATTTTGTCTAAAATACTCGCAACTCGGCTTGAGACAGTTCTCCCTCTGATTATTTCACAAGAACAGAATGGATTCATCAAAGGTCGCCAGTTGTTTTTTAATACTCGTACACGATTGAACACAATTTTTTCAAATCATTCCCCCAAGTCTCCTGAAGTGATCATTTCTCTTGATGCCGAGAAAGCTTTTGATCGAGTGGAATGGGAGTATCTCTTTGCCGCTCTTAATAGGTTTGGTTTTGGAGAGAGGTTTGTGTCTTGGATCAAGCTACTTTATACATCTCCTCAAGCATGTATTCTCACTAATTCCGTCCAATCTGATTATTTTCCGGTGGGACGTGGTACTAGACAGGGTTGCCCTCTTTCCCCCCTCTTGTTTGTGTTAGCCATTGAACCTCTTTCTGTTGCCCTAAGATCCCTTTCTTCTTTTCATGGAATCATCCGCTCTGGTGTCGAGCTTAAACTGTCCTTATATGCAGATGACCTTCTCCTGTATGTTTCTGACCCTTTATGTAGTCTTCCCCCAATTTTAAATACTCTGGAAAAATGTGGATCGTATTCTGGCTTTAAAATTACTTCACTTAAAAGTGAATGCTACCCAGTAAATTCATTAGCATTAAAGCTGAGGCCTTCTGATATCCCCTTTAGGCTCAGTCCCTCTGGATTTAGGTACTTGGGAATTAATATTACACGTACACTACCCTCAATGTTTTCAGTGTGCGCTCTCAGGACATGATTACCTGCAGTGTTCCGTCAGTGAGGACTGAACTTGGAAAAAGGGCCTTCTCCTATTCTGCTCCTGCTTCATGGAATATCTTACAAAAAGATCTGAAGCTCTCGACCTTGACTTCTCTAAATGGTTTTCAGAATCTGTTGGAATCCTGGCAAAAACCAATGCAGATTTGTTCCTGTCTTTGATTTTATACGTCTACCTTATAATGTTTTGCTAGTTTTTTGATACTTTGTTAAAGGAGAAATGTAATCAAATCTGAAAAAATCGATATAACAAGAATTTCATATAGTAAACAACACACATAAACATACTTAGTATGCTTTTTTCAAGTCAGTAGCTTAAAGAAATAGTTTTTTTACATTTTTCCTGCTACATGCCGAAGTGCAGTGATTTCTGTAGTAATTTTCTGGACGCACTTTTATGACACAATTAAGACCTCCTTTGCTATCTTACAATAACACTGAAGCTATAAACCCATCATTACTGTCCTCTTGTCTGTCATTTAAAATGGAAGCAGAAGACCTTTTTGAATCTGAAGGATATCACTTTAGTTTGTCAAAAACAGTTTGGTGATTTAGTGCATTAATGGGCATTTCTATCCTGGAAATACGAATAGCCTTCGCATGCTAACGTTAGCATGCTAGCGCCGTATGCTAACGTTAGCATGCTAGCGCCGTATGCTAACATGGGAGTGGGGGTGTTGAAAATGTCCTGAAACAGTTACCAATGTCTTGTTAAGCTCTGTATTCCACAGAACATAGTAGGATCTAAAATGATTTTTAAAGATGAAGGAGCAAGTTGAAACATGCAGGGTCTCCCTCCTTGCTAGCAGGCTCCATTGGGAGCTGCCTGGCTAACTAACTACGGTGGCCCTACACGGCCAAAATTCTACAGCGGCCGAATGCACAGGAGCGGTAAAAATACAATATAAAATTTTAAAAAAGTTTTAAAATCTATTTTGGGGCTTTTAGAATCGATTCTGAATCGCCAGGACTAAGAATCTTGATTCTTTAAAAAATAGATTTTTTTTGCTGCATCCCTAATTGCTACACACTGAAACCTTTTTGTCCACTACTAGATTTTTTTTTTATTAACACAAACAGAACTACAAAACACTACATAAACAAAAAATATATACAAACTCTTGTGAATGATAACATAACTACAGTCTATAAGCTAGGGGGCGGTTTACAAAATGATGAAAGTTGAAAAAATACTAGATACACACACTAATATTACTGTATGAGGGACGACCATTGCACTGCCTATGTCATATTCAGGGGACGGAGAGCAAGCAGAGGGAGGGGGGTCAAAAACACCAGATGAGAATTTTTTCACTTTGCAAAGTCTAAATTTGAGTTAGGATGACATTTTTGACTTGTGAAATTTTCTCAACAAGCTTATTTTATGCTTTTCATTAGACTACTATTAGCTTAAAAACACTTTTCATTTCTCCTTTAAGAAAAAAAAATAATAATCTTTTGTTTTTTTCTCTCTTTTTGTTTTCTATTGTTTATTGTTTGTTTGTTTATTGTTTAATGAAATTCTATCACTGCTGTTCATTGTTCTTTAGTTTTAGCAGGTCGCTTTCGTAAATGAGCCCATGAGGTTCAAAAGATTTACCTGACTAAATAAAGGTTGAATGAATGTTTTCTCAGAATTATTCCCCACTAGTCTCCCAAATCGCATCAGACTTTCAAAGGTGGAACTCTCTCCCTCTTTCACTGATTGGTAGGATTAATATTATCAAAATGAATGTGCTTCCTAGAGTTCTGTTTTTATATCAAAATATCCCTCTGTTTTTGCCCAAACAGTTCTTCAGGTCGCTAGATCAAATGGTCTCCTCCTTTTTGTGGAATGGAAAGGCCCCCAGTATGAGACTTTCTTTATTACAACAGTTCACCACAAATGGTGGTCTTTCTCTACCTAATTTTACAATGTATTACTGGTCCTCACATATCCATAAACTGACTTATTGGTTAAATTCACCTGATCTGATTTGGTGTAAACTTGAAATTCAATCGATTTCTGCATCTTTTTCACCTGCCTCAATTATTTATTCATCATTACCAATTAAACTATCCTTTGTTACTACAAATCCTATAGTGCTTTCTACACTCAGGATCTGGTCACAATTTAGGTCCCACTTTAAATTTGTATCACCCTCTAATAAAATGCTGTTATTAAAGAATCACATTTTGTCTCCAGCATCCACTAATGCTGCCTACAGAATTTGGCATGAGAGAGGTATTAGAACAATGAGAGACCTTTACGAAGATGGTTTATTTCTTAGTTTTCCAGAATTGTCTTCTAAATTTAATCTACCCACTTCACATTTGTTTCTTTACTTCCGAATTAGACAATGCGTTTCATCGCGGTTTCCAAATTTTCTGACTCTGCCTACAGACCCACCATGGGTTGAACTCATAGTTTTGAAGCCAATCTGAAATCTCCTCTTTCTACTATTTATGGAAAACTTATGGCAATTGAGGCTGACTCATCGGGTAAAACCAGAACTGCATGGTAATGGGAATTGGGGGTTGAACTGTCAGATTCAAGGTGGGATAAAGTTATTCTCAGCATACGCCAAAGTACACCATGTGCCAGACTACAGTTAATACAGTTTAAAGTAATAAATAGAGTACACTTCTCAAAATCCCATCTATCTAAAATTTTCCCTTCAATTCTAGACCAGTGTGATAGATGTCAGGCTTCACCTTGTAACTTAAGTCATATGTTTTTCTTCTGCCCAAACTTGCAAGGGTTTTGTAAATATTTCTTCTCCATACTCTCAGGAGTTTTTAGGATCCAGATTCAAAGTGATCCACTAATTGCCATTTTTGGAGTTCCAGGGACCACACTTAATCTATCCCGCCAGCAGGGGGAGGTCCTGGCCTTTTGTTCTCTCCTTGCCAGGCGTATTCTGCTCGCCTGGAAATCTCCCACACCTCCATCCAAATCACAATGGCTTAATACTGTAAGATCATTCTTGAAGATGGAATTTTTTTTATTAACAATGAGAGGTAGTTCAAAAAAAAATACTTATAAGTGGGCACCCTTTGTGTCATATGTAAAATCTTTGCCTTCATAACGTACAGACTGATGTGACTGACTCATCACATTACCATCCATCCATCAACCATCCATTTTCTTCCGCTTATCCAGGGTCGGGTCCCGGGGGTAGCAGCCTAAGTAGGGAGGCCCAGACTTCCCTTTCCCCAGCCACTTGGAGCAGCTCCTCTGGGGGAATCCCAAGGCGTTCCCAGGCCAGCCGAGAAACATAGTCCCTCCAGCGTGTCCTGGGTCTTCCTCTGGGTCTCCTCCCGGTGGGACATGCCCGGAACACCTCACCAGGGAGGCGTCCAGGAGGCATCCTAACCAGATGCCCGAGCCACCTCAACTGGCTCCTCTCGATGTGGAGAAGCAGCGGCTCTACTCCGAGTCCCTCCCGGATGACTGAGCTTCTCACCCTATCTCTAAGGGAGAGTCCAGACACCCTGCGGAGAAAACTCATTTCAGCCGCTTGTATCCGAGATCTCGTTCTTTCGGTCATAACCCAGAGCTCATGACCATAGATGAGGGTGGGAACGTAGATCGATCGGTAAATTGAGAGCTTTGCCTTTTGACTCAGCTCTCTCTTCACCACGACAGACCGGTACAGCACCCGCTTCACTGCGGACGCTGCACCTATCCGCCTATCGATCTCACGCTCCAGTTTTCCCTCATTCGTGAACAAGACCCCGAGATACTTAAACTCCTCCACTTGGGGCAGGACCTCCTCCCCGACCTGGAGAAGGCATGCTACCCTTTTCCGGCTCAAGACCATGGCCTCGGATTTGGAGGAACTGATCCTCATCCCGGCCGCATCACATTCAGCTGCAAACCGCTCCAGCGAAAGCTGTAGATCACGATCTGATGAAGCCAATAGGACCACATCATCTGCAAAAAACAGAGAAGCGATTCTAAGGCCACCAAAACGGATCCTCTCAACACCTTGGCTGCGCCTAGAAATTCTGTCCATAAAAGTTATGAACAGAATCGGTGACAAAGGGCAACCTTGGCGGAGTCCAACTCTCACCGGAAACGAGCCCGACTTACTGCCAGCGATGCGGACCAAGCTCTGACACCGGTCGTACAGGGACCTAACAGCCCATATCAAAGGGCCTGGTACCCCATACTCCCGGAGTACCCCCCACAGAACCCCCCGAGGGACGCGGTCGAATGCCTTTTCCAAGTCCACAAAGCACATGTAAACTGGTTGGGCAAACTCCCACGCACCCTCCAGGACCCTGCTGAGGGTGTAGAGCTGGTCTAGTGTTCCACGACCAGGACGAAAACCACACTGCTCCTCCTGAATCCGAGGTTCGACTATCCGACGGACCCTCCTCTCCAGAACCCCTGAATAGACCTTACCAGGGAGGCTTAAGAGTGTGATCCCCCTATAGTTGGAACACACCCTACGGTCCCCCTTTTTGAATAGGGGAACCACCACCCCAGTCTGCCAATCCAAGGGAACTGCCCCCGATGTCCACGCGATATTGCAGAGTCGCGTAAGCCAACACAACCCCACAACATCCAGAGCCCTAAGGAACTCAGGACGAATCTCATCCACCCCCGGAGCCTTGCCACCGCGGAGCTTTTTAACCACCTCGGCGACCTCAGCACCAGAGATTGGAGAGCCCGACCCAAAGTCCCCAGGCTCCGCTTCCTCAGTGGAAGACGTGCCAGTAGGATTGAGGAGGTCTTCGAAGTATTCCGCCCACCGACTCACAACATCCCGAGTTGAGGTCAACAGCACGCCATCCCCACCATAAATGGTGTTGGTCGCGTACCGCTTTCCCCCCCTGAGACGCCGGATGGTGGACCAGAATCGCCTCGAAGCCGTACGGAAGTCATTCTCCATGGCCTCTCCGAACTCCTCCCACGCCCGAGTTTTTGCCTCAGCAACCACCCGAGCCGCATGCCGCTTGGACTGCCGGTACCTATCTGCTGCTTCCGGGGTCCCACAGGCCAAAAAGGCCCAATAGGACTCCTTCTTCAGCTTGACAGCATCCCTCACCGCCGGTGTCCACCACCGGGTTCGAGGGTTGCCACCACGACAGGCACCAACAACCTTGCGGCCACAACTCTGATAAGCTGCCTCGACAATAGAGGCGCGGAACATGGCCCACTCGGGCTCAATGTCCCCCGCCTCCCTCGGAACGTGTTCAAAGCTCTCCCGGAGGTGGGAGTTAAAGCTCCGTCTTACGGGAGACTCTGCCAGACGTTCCCAGCAGACCCTCACAATACGTTTGGGTCTGCCAGGTCTGACCGGCATCCTCCCCCACCATCGGAGCCAACTCATCACCAGGTAGTGGTCAGTTGACAGCTCCGCCCCTCTCTTCACCCGAGTGTCCAGGACATGCGGCCGCAGATCAGATGAGACAACAACAAAGTCGATCATCGAACTGCGACCTAGGGTGTCCTGGTGCCAAGAGCACATATGGACACCCTTATGCCTGAACATGGTGTTCGTTATGGACAATCCATGACAAGCACAGAAGTCCAACAACAGAACACCACTTGGGTTCAGATCAGGGGGGCCGTTCCTCCCAACCACACCCCTCCAGGTCTCACTGTCATTGCCCACGTGAGCGTTACCATGTGACTTAATCTTAAAGGATAAATGAATGGGTAAAACACTGTTTTCCTTTTAGTTTCTCAGTGCCGTCCTATCCCCCCTCCTCCCCCCTCCCTTTTTTTAAATTTATTTTATTTATTTTTATTTTTATTTTCTTACTCATTCTGTCCTGTTTTTGGTTATGTT
>JBBPBX010009054.1:0-11054 GCA_038048925.1 Garcialebias charrua | reverse complement strand
GCCTCATGTACAAAGACTTGCGTGGACTTCTTACTGAAACGTGACGTACGGTCAAATCCAGAAAACGGCGTACGCACAAAAAAATCCAGATGTATCAAACTGTGCGTACGCCGGAATCCACGCACATTGCTTTTGTACATCACAATCAACGTGGAATTGAGCGCACATGAGAGAGTGGCCGACTCCGCCTTTGACACGCCTCCATATAAATATGCAAATTCATTTAAATATGCCCTGCACCAGAGGAATGTCGTCTTTGCTCTATTGCAAATCATGTCGAAACGTGGAAAAAAGAGGAACTTCACGGACTGTGAACTGGAGACACTTCTGAGTGAGGTAGAGGCACGGAAAAAAGTTTTGTTTGGCACGCTGTCCTCTGGCGCTAAGCGCAAAAGGCGTGAGTGGGACAGCCTGTGTGAAGCTGTAAATGCTGTGGGGTCAGAGCAGCGAACACCGGCAGAACTAAAAAAAAAGTGGTCAGATATTAAAGTCTTCAGTCATGGGATTTATTTATATATATTTTTAACATGTACACATTTTATTTTGCCATCAGAGAATGAAACAGAAGACACGCAGTCTGCTGCCTCAGACTTTGGATGCTCCTCCAGTATCCCTGGAACGTCTGGCACCACGGGCACATCAGCACACCCCACCTGCCAACAGCTGATGTCCGTCCTACTGGCCGTGTTCTGACAACAGCTGTCCTGCAGACACAGCAGGACCTCTTCATCTAACAAGCTGCACACCAGACGCTGACCGGAACCGAGTCAACATGTCTGACTTTAGTCCGTGAGAATCAGCTGATTTACAGCAGCGCTACAAGGTAAACCATGTTCTTAATAATGTTTCCTTGTGTTTACTTCGATCACAGAACAACCAACTGAAGTTTTATTTTTTTCCTGCGAGGTCGAAGCTGTCGTTCCACGAAGCAAACCGGTTCGGATGTGGGTCCAGTGACAGTGTCCACCAGGATGAAAACAACAGTTCTTCAGAGTAACACCTTTTCTGATTTCCATGGTTGGCAGCAGTTGCGAACAAACCAAAATTAGATATTGAAACAGCTGGAAAAGCTTTGGGGCTGATTATGGTGCTGCAAATATGTTTTTGTGTTTTTTCTGAAAATTTATATCTTTTGTGTTTTGAGGATGTTGAGGACAACCAGGAGGCAATGCAGCAGAATATCCTAGGAGACTTTTCCAATAAGAAGGAAGGTGCAGAACCTACAGTTGGACTTGAAAAGGTTGGAACATTGAAGGAGTCGAAGTGCTTCATAACCTTGGTAACATTGCAAATGCAGTCGCCATTTTGTTGGCCTCATTTACTCACTGGACTTGAGCTACCCCACAAAACTCAAGTACACATTTGAGGTTTTGCAAAAAAAAAAATGGAACTGGATGGAAAATGTCTCTCAACAAAAGCACAAGTGCTAAAAAACAAGCTGAATGAATGAATCGTTCAGACAAGACATTGAAGGAAAACAGAAACACTAAAAAAACTTGAACTTGAAATGGCACTGCAGAACACTTAACAAGGGTTTTAATCCCCAACCATCAACAGAACTGGAATGTTTTGGATCCATACATTGAGCTTTGGAAGTTATGTCTGAATAATATAACAATTTAAATTTTTATACTGTATACAATATTTTACATAAACAACACATGCTGTATGGATTGTTTATTAAAAATATTGTATACAGTAATGTATTTAAATTTAAATTGTTTATTTAAGAAGGGAGTCTGTGATAAACGAGGAAACTAACAAACATAGTTTGTTAGTTTGTGTGTGTTTGTCTTTTTTTTAAAGTAAAAACTAATTTCAATTATTTTCAGAAATGCTGTCTTGAATCATTTTGTAGATGTTGAACAACACTATGCAAAACATTAAAATTTCTTTGTTTAAAAGAGCATTTCTTGTAGTTTGTTTTGGGCATGTTTTATGTTTGAGTTTTCTGTTAAAGAAGTTCTATTCTATTCACATAATAAATGTTTACTCAGCAGAGGTAAAAAGTAATACCTGTACCTTGACCAAAATACATTTTTCATCTTATTTTGTTCACTTCTGCTTAGTTGAGAAAGTCCCAATTGTTCCTTTAGGACTAAGGCACTACCATCTGGTTCCCACTGAAAACCCATTCAGGTCCCGTTAAACCCATGTGGGTTAACACATATGGGCCCACCATAAAAAAATGTAGACAAACTCACTTGTTACCCATATTCTAGCCCAGTTGGGACACCATTAAGGCACAGGTAAATATTCATGAAAGTACACGCTTTAAGTTAATGATCTATGTCCAAATAAAAGCCCAGTCAGGGCCCGTTAAAATCTATCTAGGCAAACCCATGTGGGGCCACCATGGAAACGGCACTTGTTACCTATATTTTAGCCCAGCTGGGACCCCATTAAGACCCAATGTTCTTGAAAGTACACACATGGGTCTTACATGGGCCTCATGTAAGTTAACCATCTGGGTCTTACTGAAGCTTTCAGTGGGACCCAGATGTTTAACTTAAATGAGACCCATGTAAAACCCATGTGTGTGCCTTGAAGAATATCTACCTGGGACTAAACTGGGTCCCAACTGGGCTAAAAAATATGGGTAACAAGTGGTTTGTCCACGGTTTCCATGGTGGCCCCACATGGGTTTGCCCAGATAGATTTTAATGGGCCCTGACTGGGCTTTCAGTGGGACCCAGATGTTTAACTTAAATGAGACCCATGTAAAACCCATGTGTGTGCCTTGAAGAATATCTACCTGGGACTAAAGTGGGTCCCAAATGGTCTAAAAATATGGGTAATAAGTGGGTTTGTCCACGGTTTCCATGGTGGCCCCACATGGGTTTGCCCAGATAGATTTTAATGGGCCCTGACTGGGCTCTCAGTGGGACCCAGATGGTTAACTTAAATGAGACCCATGTAAAACCCATGTGTGTGCCTTGAAGAATATCTACCTGGGACTAAACTGGGTCCCAACTGGGCTAAACATATGGGTAATAAGTGGGTTTGTCCACGGTTTCCATGGTGGTCCCACATGGGTTTGTCCGATAAGAGTTTAATGGGCCCTGACTGGGCTTTCAGTGGGACCCAGATGGTTAACTTAAATAAGGCCCATTAAAGACCCACGTGTCTTCTTTACTGATAATTCACCTGGGCCCCAGTCAGGACCCATTAAAATCTATCTGGGCAAACCCATGTGGGGCCACCATGGAAACCGTGGACAAACCCACTTATTACCCATATTTTTTAGCCCAGTTGGGACCCAGTTTAGTCCCAGGTAGATATTCTTTGTAGTGGACATGACCATGTTCACTTTATTACATCTGTGTACTTTTGAACTGTTCCAGAGATGATCTTTACTGACCTCTCAGTAAAGCAAGACATTTATCACAAAATCATTCCATTAGTTGTAATCAGAATATAGTCACCAAAAGAGACTATTTCTACCTTTGATTTTATTCTAATGTAATCAAAAGAATAACTTTTGTCATTTTCATGATATATGTTATATGCTGTTATTCTTTAAATGTGAAACATCAATGTGTCATTTCTGCAAGTGAAAAGGTGTCAAAGTTCAGCTAAAATGTCAAACTGACTTACACTGAAATTGTTTTTGTCGAGTTTCAGCTAAAACTCTCATCTAGCGTCTGAAAGTCTCTCACTCAGATACTTTTCCTAAACAATTTCCTTCTCTGTGCTGAATTTCACCTTGAATAGTGATAACGAGTGGACCAATGAAAAAGAGACAAGTTTCTCTCCTCTCTAAGTCTCTTTTTAAGTTCTAACTGTGCGGAAACGCTTCAGTCTTTGAATGGACAGAGAGTTTGAATGGACAGAGACCTGAAAGCTCTCTGCCTTGCAGCTGGTCAAGCTTGGTCAAGAGCCAAAGACTAACTTGTCAGCTAGAACTGATGGACGCCTCCATCCAGTTCCCCGAGCAAAAGCTCCAAAGTTCCTAATGAACTTTCTTTGAGAAACATCTCGTCTTGAAGTCGGCCAGAAGCTGCCACATGTTTCTGACGGCTGACGCGGATCCGAGGAGACGTTGGAAGTAAACGACCAGTTCAGACGTACGAGGGCCGGAAGGACTCTGTGCACCTGGGAGGCTGGTAATATCTTTATCAGACGCATCGTCAAAAGCTGGAAACTATTTTAAGCTGAAGTGCCCCTCAGACTAAATATGTGTAACATCTAGTATTTATGTCTGTTGTGTTAAATCAAGTGTGCTGACGTATTTGAATTGAAAGAAAGTGAAATCATGTCAATCAAGTGTAATGGTGTTAATTTAGTTGATTTATTTTAAATAAATGATAGTGTCTCTTTGACATATCAAACTAAGTTAACGTCTTTGTCACTTAATGGCTCTGTTTATTTATCCATCATAAAGATCACAGAGATATTGGGTAAACTGAAAAAGAACAGAATCCGTGAAATTACTATTCAATCTGAATAAGTAAATTAAGGTAAAAAGGAGGTCAGTATTAAACTGACCCTCCACATTAACCCCTTACATCTGGTGGCCTTCGTACGTGGTTCTGAAAGTTTATTGATATCTGTGGTCTCAGTCATGAACTGTAACGTCATGTTTGCATAAAAGGATCCAAGTTTTAAACTCTGAGGATAATAATTTTGGCTGGAAGTGTTCAAAGCAGGCAGATTCTGCATGTTTTTATCATTTGAAGCTGTGAGATTATTATTGTTTCAACTCTGTTAGACGCTGTTGGAAGCATTCAGGTGAAGTTTTGTCAGCCGTGGTCTGTGGTGGTTCTGGTCCTGGTTCGGTCCAGTTCACGCAGACTCCTGTACAAAGCTTTGTTTGACCGCCGAGTCAGAAGCCTGAAAGCTAATTTAACATCTACAAGATTGCTGTTGTGGTATTTTACATTTTAGAGCAGGTCAAAGAAGCATATTACTGTTAGAACGTGTCGGATAGTGGTTCTGTTCAGACCCGAGTTTCTGATCCACGACAAAGTGGACCGGTACCGACCTTGACGCGCTCCGAGAGAGTCCGTGTTTGTTCAACAGCTGCAGTGCTGTGTTACTGAGCGTAACTAAGTTGGCCTGTCTAGGTGTGTTCGCCGCACGTTTCAGAGTTTTGGGGAGTTAAATTGAAGCGTTTGAGTTGTTTTAAGAGTCTATAAAGTTGTGGTCTGTTGTGCGAGCTAACGTTAGAGCTACGTGTCCGAGTACACGTTTGTTTATGAGCTGTGATTGGATGAAACGAGAGCTGTGAGCTGTCAATCACTCGTAGCGAGCGCTGATTCGCTGTAGTGGGAACGCACGCCTTCTTCTTCTTCTTCTATAGAGTTTATTGGCGGTTGGCGAACTCATATTAAGCGCATTACCGCCACCAACTGGACTGGAGTGTGGACTTGGATAATAGACAGGAAAAATAAAAATAAAATAATAATAATAAAAATAAACAATAATAATAATAATAAAATAAAGTAAAATAAAGAAAAATAAATAATAATAATAATAAAAATAAACTAAATTCGACAAAACAAGCTAATCGACTTCATGAACAAAACAACTTTACTGTATGTATCTGGCGAGTTTTCCTCCAAGAGCCCAGCTAACGTGAAGTTCTGACGTTTTTCTTTTGATAATGACTTAAACAGATGTTTCCTTTGGATCTTGTAGTTATTGCAGTGCAGCAGAACATGTTCAACTGTCTCTGGTTGATTACAGTGTGTGCATTTTCCTGTTGGATGTTTGCCCATTCTATGTAGAGAGTAGTTGAGACCTGAGTGTCCTATTCTGAGTCGAGTGATGACATTTTCCACTCTCCTATTCCATTTTGTTGTCCTACCTAACCCAACACGTTTTTGTATGCTGTACAAATGTCTTCCAGTTTCCTGTAGATCCCAGTGCTCTTGCCATACAGTTTGTGTATATTTCTTGATAAACGGTTTAATTTCTGATTTGCAAAGTGGGACTTGTAGGTCTATGGACAGTCTCTTGATTGCTTGTTTAGCCAGTAAGTCTGCTTTTTCATTTCCCTCCACACCGACATGCGCTGGAACCCAAACAAATTGTAATTTTGTGCCCTTAATGTCTATTCTGTACAGTGTAATAAAAATTTCATAGATGATATCTTTCCGGATTGATTTGCCTGTTGCAATACTATTGAGTGATGAAATGCTGTCAGATGCAATAACAACATTTTTTATGTCATTCTCCTCTATCCACTGCAGAGCCAACAATATAGCTAAGAGTTCAGATGAGTAAACTGATAAATGGTCCGATGCTCTCTTTTTGATACAGACGTCCCTGGCTGGGATGTAAACTGCTGAACCTGCCCTCCCTGTTTCAGGATCTTTAGAACCATCTGTAAATAAAATAACATCATCAGAGAAGTGTTCATCACAAAAATTTTGGACAAATTCTGCAAAATTTTGATTCAAACAAAATCAAAACATAACGATGGCAGATGAAAAAGAAGTAGATGTGGCGCAGGTTACAGATTCAGACCCAAAGACGGGTCCTCCTGATTCGAAACCTGAAACGGACAAAGAGTCTGATGCAGAGTCTGACAAAGAGTCTGATGCAGAATCTAACAAAGAGTCTGATGCAGAGTCTGACAGAGAGTCAGACACAGGGCCAGTGGACCCAGATCCTAAGGGTCCAGATCAAGAGCCTGAAAAACATGAGCCCGACCGTATTGATGTGGTTTTAGGGCAGCTTGCTAAAATGTTCACAGATTATGGCAAAAAGGTGCCTGAACTGACTCCACTGACATTGAACGCTGAACTGTCAACAATGTCAAAAAGTCGCTTAAAAAAGGAAGCAAAAAAGGTCAGTATGGCGCGTTTAGCAAAGCTGGCCCTGTTACTAAAGGCCAGGTTGGACCAGGAAGTCAGAGTGAATTCAGATCTAGAGCATGATTTGAAGCGTGAAAAAAGCAAACGTAAGGCGGAAAGATCAACATTAAATGTTGTTATTAGACAATCAAGCACAGCTCGGTGGTGGGACACACTCAGTTAGTGGTGGTACACAAGGTGGAATGACACTTGAGGTGGTAAGAGGGTTCTTTTGTTGTTTTTCCTTATCTGAGTTATGTTTTCATGTATATCATTCCTTTTTGTTTTTCTGTCTCTATTTTTCTATCTTAACAATTATCGGAGCACAAGCACAAGGGTTCACATACGTCTATATATATTCATACATTTACTTCATAAATGAAAACTTCCCTGATTCATTAAAAAAAAAGAAGAGCACTTACTCTATTTAAAAATAATATATAATTAATCATTAAAGGGATATGTATTTGTCTGGATCTATTAGTATCTTTTATATTAGTGACATTGGGTGTGGTTTAGCTATATTATCATTAGCACAGGTATGGGTACCTTAGGGTTTGTCACATGGAACATTAATGGAGCCGGTAGCCAAAGTAAAAAATATAGGATTTTTAACCAGATTAAAAGACTAAAGGCAGATGTTGTATTGCTCCAAGAAATTCATAAATTGGCCTCAACTGTGGATGAGCTAAAGTCTTTTGAGTTTCCTAATGTATTTTCAGCCTGTTATAATTCAAGACAAAGAGGGGTAGCAATTTTAATACATAAAAACGTTAACTTCAAAGTATTAGATCAGGTTATAGACTCACAAGGTAGATATATAATATTAAAGTTATCAATATTTGGACAAAATTATTGCATAGTTAGCATTTATGGGCCGAATGTAGACGACGCTGCTTTTTTTCACGACTTTTTTTCCACTCTATCAAATCACATGGATTCCTCACTAGTAATGGGAGGTGATCTCAACTTTGGTTTCGATGACAAATTAGACAGACTGAATGCAGTGGGAGCTCAACGCAGTTGGCAATCTATAAATATAGTTAAACAGTATATGAATGATTATGGACTCTGCGATGCATGGCGTACTTTTCACCCTGATAGCAAAGAATATTCTTTCTTTTCACATGTGCATCACTCATATTCTCGTCTTGATTATTTCATAGTAAGCAATTCATTGCTGACCAATATTTCAGACACTAAGATACACACTATTGCTGTCAGCGATCATGCACCAGTTACTCTAAATTTAGATAATAAAAAAGTAATGACAAAAAATATAAATTGGAGATTAAATACATCACTGCTTCAAGAAGAAGAATTTTTGCAATACTTTAAAAAAGAATGGACATCATATTTAGAGTTTAATGACTTGCCAGGAACTTCAGCATGTACACTTTGGGAGGCTGGGAAAACAGTCATGAGAGGTAAAATAATATCCTATTCAACAAATAAAAAGAAAAAAGAAAATAAACGTATTGAGGAATTAGAGAAATCCATTAAACTATTAGAAGGTCTACAAGGAGAGGAAACACAGCAAAAGCTACGCAAATTAAAATTAGAACTAAATGAATATATTGATAAGAAAAATAAATTCTTGATACAAAGACTTAGATTAGATAATTTTGAATACGGTAATAAATCTGGGAACTTTTTAGCTAATCAACTCAAATTAAACAAAGAAAAAACATCTATATATGGTATTAAAGATAAAAATGGAAATATAATTCATGATGAGGGAAAAATAAACAAGGTTTTTAAAGACTTCTATAAAACTCTTTACACTCCACAAATAAATCCATCTAATCAAGATATTAATGAATTCTTGGAGAAAGTAACA
The DNA here is from genome assembly GCA_038048925.1 of Garcialebias charrua. Lineage (NCBI taxonomy): Eukaryota > Metazoa > Chordata > Actinopteri > Cyprinodontiformes > Rivulidae > Garcialebias > Garcialebias charrua. Next base: position 2,414 of record JBBPBX010009054.1, on the reverse strand, counting down.
CTTCCAAAACTAGATATTAGTCAGTCATCAAAACTAGACTCACCATTAACATCAGATGAGCTCCATGAAGCAATTAAAAGCATGCCTAATAAGAAATCTCCAGGTCCTGATGGCTATCCGGTGGAATTCTATAAAGAATTCTGGGATATACTGGAACCGATATTCTATAGAGTGCTACTTGAGTCAGAAGGAAATGGCAGGCTACCAACACATATGAATTCAGCCAACATTAGTCTCTTATTAAAACCAGGCAAAGACCCAGTATTACCTACCAGTTATCGTCCAATCTCTCTTATTAATGTTGATGTTAAAATAATTTGTAAAGTCTTATCAAAAAGACTAGAGAAGATAACTCCTGTTATTATACATCCAGACCAAACCGGATTCATAAAAGGAAGACACTCGAACACAAACACTCGCAGATTATATAATGTAATAGAGTATTCGTATTTTAAAAATATTGAAACAGCTATTTTTTCTTTAGATGCTGAAAAAGCATTCGATAGAGTAAATTGGAATTTCTTATTTGCTACATTAAATAAATTTGGCTTCGGGAATTACTTCATTAATTGGTTAAAAATATTATATAACTCACCTACAGCGTGCGTCAGGACAAATAATCAATTATCTTCAAGCTTCTGTTTACAGAGGGGCACCAGGCAAGGTTGCCCACTTTCACCAGCATTATTTGCTATTTTTATTGAACCTTTAGCAGCAGCAATAAGGCAAAGTGCGGATATTAAAGGCATAAAGGGTAGAAACATAGAACATAAAATTAGTCTTTATGCTGACGATGTTTTGCTTTTTCTTGAGAACTCAGGAAACTCAATATCTAATGTTATAAAGTTAATAAACTCATTTTCAAAAGTTTCTGATTATTCTATAAACTGGACAAAATCTACAGTTCTTCCAATAAATTGCATGTTTAATAATTCTCTTAATGAAAGACTACAATCAGGTAACATTAAATATTTAGGTGTTAATATCTCTCCTAAATTGGAGGATTTAATAAAATTAAATCATATCCCATTATTAAAGAAAATTGAAGACGATCTTACTAGATGGAGATCTCTACCCATATCACTTATGGGAAGAGTTGCCTCAGTAAAAATGATGGTGCTGCCGAGAATAAATTATTTATTCTCAATGATTCCAAATAAACCTTCAAATGAATGGTTTAAGTCCCTGGACTCTTCTATATCTAAATTCCTTTGGAACAATAAAACTCCGCGTATTAGTTTAAAAACATTACAAAAATCTAAAGATACCGGAGGATTAGAACTTCCAAACTTTTATTACTACTATTTAGCAAACAGATTACAATATATATCAAAGTGGTTAAAACCGAATGCACTAGATGAAACTTGGATAGATATAGAACAAACTTCATGTAATAATATTAGGATTTCAGATCTACCATTTATCAGTACAGATTTAAAAAGACATGTCTGCTTTAAGAGCATCAATATTAGCTCATCTCTGACAGCATGGTGGGAGTATCTGAAAATGACAAAGTCTTCACTACTCCCATGTAGACATACACCTCTCTGGAACAATCCTGACATTCAACAAGAAAATAATATGTTAAATTTCCCAGGTTGGAGAATGAAAGGTATTGAATGTCTGGAACACATATTTGAGGGTATAGACTTTATTCCATTTAATAAATTAATAATACAATATGACATTGATAATAAATATTTCCTACAATACCAACAAATTAAGTCAATTGTAAAAAAGAAATTTAAGCTTAATAAAACATTGTTGGAAACCCCAACATGTGTGTTAGAGTTTATTAATTTTCAACCACCGAAATTATTATCTAAAATATACAAAAAATTGTCTAGGATCGATGACTCGATAGCACTACCTGTTGAAAAATGGGAGTCAGATTTATCAATCAACTTTGAACAAAAAATTTGGTCTCAAGTATGTTCAAATACTTTTAAATTGACTAGAATCTCCAATTTACAATTAATACAATATAAGGTTCTCTATAGAGTACATTATACAGGGGAGCGAATGTTTAAGATGGGCTTTATACCATCTAACAAGTGCTCACAGTGCATAAGTAATACACCTGATGATTATATTCACGCGCTCTGGTTCTGTCCATCCGTTCAGAGGTTCTGGGTACAGGTATGTGAAGACTTGTCTAAATGTTTGAAAATTAATATCCCACTCTCTCCATCTGTTTGCTTATTGGGTATCTTTGAAGATGTTATACTAGAAAAAAATACATCCTATATGCTTTTCACTGCCTTATGCATCGCAAAGAAAACCATACTCGTAAATTGGAAAAATAAAAATAATCTTAGCATTAATCAGTATAAAAATCTTCTGTTAGATCATATTAGTCTTGAAACAGCATCTGCCGACACATTGGATCAACCTATTTGGCATTCTTTGATCGG
>JBBPBX010009053.1:39603-60975 GCA_038048925.1 Garcialebias charrua | reverse complement strand
AGTGTGCCAGAAGCTTCAGAACACTCTATGAACAACATGTCTGTCCCACTTCCACCCTCCCAGCCAGGTCTCCCCCGGAACCCTTACCCCCCCATGTGCATAAAGCCAATAGAGATCAAGAACGCCTTCAAATATGTGAACACTATCATATCCTGCCTGATCTTTGTGTTAGGGATCATTGGAAACTCAACGCTGCTCAGGATTATATACAGAAACAAGTGTATGAGAAATGGGCCCAATGTGTTGATTGGCAGCCTGGCACTGGGAGACCTGCTTTATATTATAATTGCTATCCCCATCAATGTATATAAGGTAAGCAAATTTACCATTTGTATTTGACGTTGCCTAATTTAGTTAGCATGTTTTACCTTGAAAAACAGGAAAGATATGCAATGTTGCTATGGTGTAATCGTCTTGTTTTAACTGGTGAGGGGATTCGTCCTTACATGACGTTTCTACAATATATCTATTGCGTTCAACAGCATCATCTTGTCACAATTCTTAAATGAGCCTGCCGTAATGGTTGAACATCAGCCTTCTGTTAAAATCTGTGGCCATATGTTTACTCATCTTCTTCTGTTTTCTTCATCTACAAGTAAAGTCCAAGTTCAAACAAAACCCACAAGAACACCATCCACATCAATTTCTCCCAAGTCCATTTTTGTGAAATGCACAAGTAGAAAGTGCTATGTCACTTTCTACTTGACTCTTTCTAGACACAGTACACAACTGATGTTGAAAAAAGGATGTGTAGAGTTTGTTCCTCGTACGTATCTAGCAACACAACAAGTAAAGACCATATTAAATACATAAAAAATTGGTATTTACACTGTAGATAAATCAAAAAAGCTAAGTAGTGGAGATGCATTTTACAAATACAGTACAGTAAAGCCCAAATCTTAATTGAAAGATCTTGAACTATTAACAGGTATAGCCAAATACTTCTGCCCATATACTGTAGTGTATAACTAGAGTGCAGATCACGAGTTAAAAGCACTTAGATTGTACGCCTAGATCAGTTGTCCTCGAATGGCGGCCCACGGTCCACATCTAGCCTGCGAGCCATCTATTTATGGACGCCACTTACTTTCTGTCTGCACCCTGAGGTCTGTCTGGATCCTGATTTGGGAAAACACAAAAGGTCTTGAATCTAAATCCTGTATCTTGTTATGGTCCAGATTTTCCAGGTCTGAAAACAGTTTACTGTGTGACTTTGGTTTGGCTAGCATGTGCTAAAGAAGTGACAATACTAATCAACTGTCACTGAGAGAGTTCACCGCTGCAGCGAAAATGGTATTTAGAAAAAAATAATGCTTGTTTGAGCAGTGGTCTGCTACGTATGGGTAAACATGGCCTGCTCCAAGTTCGCCAGTAAAAGAAAGTTAGACAGCAAAAACCTGCAGTATAAAGAAGAATGGACTAAACAATGTATTTATTTTTTTATTTTTTATTTTTTTTATTGTTTAATTTGAGCACTTTAGGGCCATTAGGAACAAGTTACAAGTGTTTCTGTCAGAGTAAAAAAGTGCAAAAGCAAAAAAGTTCATGGAATTCCTGCAAAATCCAGAAAAATATGGAAGCTGTGGCAGTTTTGGCTGATACAACATCTCAGTGAGCAAAATCTGAAGCTACAAGGGAAGAACAACACAGTGTGTGAACTGATATCAGCTGTGCTTTCCAGAGAAAACTGGACGTCTTCAAAAGTGACCTACAGGTAGGCTGTTAAATATTTTATACTACACATATTATCTCCATTCTACTTAACCATTTTGTTCATTTATGTTTTTAAGCAATTTTTTTGTTTGTTTTTACTTTTTAACCACAGAGGGAACTGCTCCACTTCCCAAAACTTATGGAACAGACCAAAGGAAAAAAACATCATCAGCATCATGTTGAATTTGTAGAGAAGCTGATGGAAATTTTCAAAATCTGCTTTGATGACTTCCATTCAGTTCGTGAAGATTCTCAGTCGTCCAGGACATGATAAAATCAAAAAAGGCGTTCAATACAGGATCAACAAATAAAGTCCAGTTGATCCTGTATTGAACGCCTTTTTTGATTCCATTCAGTTCAATTCAGTTTATTTATATAGTGCCAAATATCACAACAAAGTTGTCTCAGGGCACTTTACAGGAACATTCACATACTGTACATAGAAAAGTTCATGTTAGGAGAACAAGTCCTCCTGTGCACTGACAATCATTACACAAATTCTCACACTCTCACAATGTTTGTCTCAGCCTACAGCTGTGAATCTGCCTTCTTAACAAAGAACTTGGTCAGGAACAAGAGAACTCACATACGAGCATGAACTTGTCAGATTGAAAAATACATTTTGATTTATTTTAGCAAGTATAAAAAATTTTGAATTCCTGAATTCCTTGAATCACTTCAGACTTGCAGAGATTTTTTTCCTTTTGTGGCCCTTTGTATTCATTTTTTTTTTAAATCCTAAACCCCTCTTCGTATTTGTTTTCAATTTCTTTTTGCAGGGGTTTCTTTTTCAAGTATTAAAATGTATATTTAAATGAAAATGGCAGTTTATTTCAGTATGTATATTTGTTGTTTTGAATGAAAAGATCATGTTTTCAGTAAGAGAGTGTTCTGGCTTTTGGCTTGACCAGTTATAATAAATGGACCTTTAACTATTTGAAAAGTGTCTTTGTGGATCTTCAACATTTTTATATGAATGCCCCTGGCCTAGATGGAGAGATAGACTGATTTCAGGGTTTGAATCATGCATGTGCGAACCTCTAAGCAACCTTGGTTGAACAATGAGTGAGAGACATAATAATAAGGCCATGCTAGCTCAGTTATTGTTGGGATTAATAATGTCAGTGTTTCAGACAGGGCAGGGCAGGAGCAAACCCAATTGTGCAGGCAAGACTCAGGACTGCAGGATGTACAAATATATATCCATATTTTTTTTCATTTACCCGTTATTTATAAAGGTAGTCTCATTGAGCGAAGAGAACTCATTTACAAGAGAGACCTGTTTTAGGGAGCAAATGGTGGAGGTTAAGGGCCTTGCTCAGGGGCCCAGAGTGGGGCGAATGAGGGTGGAGGCAGGTGTGGGTGTTTCACCTTTTCCACCCACATTTTTTGATGTTGTCAGTACTGGGGCTTTAACCGGCGATCTTCCGATCACAGGCCCACCATCTCTTAACTCTCTGCACCACCACTCCCCCTTAATGAAACAAAAGGCTGATGAGCCTGCAAACTTACAAAAACTGGGAACAAGGATCAGGGCAGGACTGGGTACAAGATCAGGCTGGCAGGACAAGACAGGTAGACCCAACAACAACATGACAAAGGACAAGACTCACAGACAGGCTTAAAAACACAGACAAGACAGGATGTGATTACAAACAGCTGGGAACAGATGAAGGTTAAACTAATCAAGAATAATGAGATACACTAGGGTGCATAGACAGGGAAGACCCACTAGATGGCGCTATTCTTACAGTACCCCCCTCAAGGATGCCCCACGGCATCCTCAAAAAGCCCACCCCAAAAGACTTGGGCAGGAGGAGGGAGGAACCACAAGGTTGGAGGGCCCAAGTAAAACACAAGGACAAAAACAAAAACTGGCAAAAACAAAAACCTGGAAACCAACCTAAACACATTCAGGGAACACAAAAATGTCTGGGTGATCAGGAGACTATCCTTAGTAAAGTCATTGTTCCAGTGGATAGTTGGGAGGCTTTCCATCAGGCCAGAACGGGTCATGCGGAAGACTATGAGACCATCCATCATTAGCACTTTGAGATTTGTATTAATGAAAAGTGTGGTATAAATTGAATTTATTATTATTATTTATTATTATCCATCAGACGAGAACGGGTCAGGTGGGCGGCCGGAAGGCTGTCCATCAGGCCAGAACAGGTCAGACAGGTGTTCGGGAGGCTGTTCAGGCAGGAGTAGGTCAGACAGGTGGCTGAGAACCATTCATCAAGCCGGGGCCAGTCAGGTATGCATCCGAGAGATCGTTCAACAGGCCGGTCAGGTAGGAACAGGTCAGACGGGTATTTTGGAGGCCATTCAGGCAGGAGCAGGTCAGACGGGCGACCAGGAAACTATTCATCAGGTCGGAGTTGGTCAGGCAGGCGGCTGAGAGGTCGTCCAACAGGCTGTACAGACAGGGTCAGGTCAGACAGGTAGCTGGAATGCCGTTCAATACACTAGCGCAAACCAGGTGGGCGGCTAGAGCTGTCCATTGCGCCTGAGCCGACCAGGCGGGTGGACTTGACAGGACGTAGAGCCTGGATGAGTCATGGAACCTGGATGAGGCGTGGACCCAGGAGTGAGGACCTCGTCAGGCGGACCAGGAGCGAGGACCTCAGCGGACAGGCTAGGAGCAAAGACCTCAACGGGCGGACCAGGATCGAGGACCCCAGTGGGTAGACCAGGAGTGAGGACATCATCAGATGCACCAGGAGCAAGGACCTTAGCAGGAAGACCAGGAGCGAGGACCTCAGCAGGCGGGTCAGTACAGTAGTAAGTAACTCAGCAGGCGGGTCAGCAGCGAGGAACTCAGCAGGCGGGTCAGTAACGAGGAACTCAGCAGGTGGGTCAGCAGAGAGGAACTCAGCAGGTGGGTCCGCTGGGTTCTAGTATGACCGTGTCGTACTGTCAGGGTTTCAGACAGGGTAGGGCAGGAGCAAACCCAATTGTGCATGCAAGACTAAGGACCACAGGATGTACAAAAATAAATACTTTTAATAATAATGAAACAAAAGACTGATGAGGCAGCAAAGTTACAAAAACAGGGAACAAGGATCAGGGCAGGACTGGGTACAAGATCAGGCTGGCAGGACAAGACAAGATAGATCCAACGACGACGCGACAAAGGACAAGGCTCACAGACAGGCTTAAATACACAGACAAGACAAGATGTGATTACAAACAGCTGGGAACAGATAAAGGTGAAACTAATCAAGAATAATTAGACACACTAGGGAGTATAGACAGGGAAGGCCCACTAGATGGTGCCATCCTTATAAATAAGGTCTGCGTTAAATGTTGGGGAATCAGGACATTCTGATGAGATTTAGGATACTGGAATAACAGATGCATGGACTAGGACAGAGAACCTACTGTTGGAATGCTACTATTCCTAGTATAATGCCTACTATAAAGGAAGGATACAGGAACCATGGAAACGTCAATACTCATCCATACTGACACAGAAACAACTTCGAAACCAGTGCTCCAACATTCGAGAGATAATCTGCTATCACACCTAGAGATTGATGAAGTAGAACAAATATGCCTTTGTATGACAGGTCGGGGGATGTACTTTCATCCCCACCATAAGAATGTGGGTACTGAGCCTCATTCAATTCCTGAGGCAATAAATCCAAGGGCTTGGTGACTGTAACTTGGTGCTGTGACCCCCAAACTGGAAGAGGGACTTTAACAGATCTGAGGAACAACCTTAGACAGTTCCATCTTGAATTTGTTCTCTGTCCAGAAGAGTGCAGTCCTAGGGACAGCTAAGACACTGTGCTGGTGGAGGACCCAAATTTGAAAGTGAAGTAGAACTGCTCACTTTGAAGAGTAGGGTATTAATGATAGTAATGATATGGTGTTGATGATAAATTATATCTTTCTTCTTCTCATAACTCTAATTAGAGTGATTTCTTCTGGATTTTACCAGTGAAGAATAGCCCTCCATTTTAGTGTTGCTAAAATTAGCCTTTGAAAGGTCTCTTTTAGGATAATTTAAAAAAAAAGACACCTAAATGAACATCTACCTTAATATTTCTGGTGTTAAGAGTAATGTTCCTGTCTCCTCCTGGTATTTACTTTTTTTTCTCCAGTTAATTGCTAAGGACTGGCCGTTTGGTGTCTATGTGTGTAAGCTGATGCCGTTCATTCAGAAAGCCTCTGTGGGAATAACGGTTCTCAGCCTATGTGCCCTTAGCATTGACCGGTGAGCATGCATGCACACTCACTGTTGACAACAAACTTTTTAAATGAGCATTGACTGTGTTTTTTTCTTTTTCTATAGCTACCATGCAGTGACATCGTGGAGCCGGGTGAAGGGAATGGGGATCCCTCTGTGGAAAGCAGTGGAGGTGACTTTGATCTGGCTGGTTGCTGTAGTTCTGGCGGTCCCTGAGGTATTGGCGTTTGACATGATGGAGATGTCCTACAGAGGCAACAAGCTGCGTGTATGCCTACTGCATCCAGAACAAGCCACCAGTTTTATGAAGGTAAAAGCAATGACTTTCCTCAATGTCTAACCTAGTAATCACTCCTGAAAAATTAACAGACAATGAAAGTAATTTTCAATTCAACTCAGTCAGTTTTATTGTTCAGTACCCATTCATTCTGCTTGTTCCAAAGTCAGGTTGCAGAGGCAGCAGCTTGAGCAGGGAGATTTAGGCATCTCTTTCCATCCAGCTCTTCTGGGAGGACTAAGGTATTCTAAGGTCAGTCAAGAGGCATAGTCTCTCCAGCGTGTCCTTGGCCTTCCCTGAGGTCTCTTCCCAGTCGGACATGCCCGAAGCACCTCCCTGGGGAGGCACCCAGGAAGCAGCCTTACTATATGCCCAAACCACCTCAACTGGCTCATCTCAATGTGGAGGAGCGGCTGTTCTACTCCAAGTCTCTCCTGTATAACTGAACTTGTTACTGAGAGTCCAGCTACACTGTGGAGTAAACTAATTTCAACAATCTATACCCACAATCTCATGCTTTCGCTCCCTTTTCACTACAACAGACCAGTATAGAGTCTGCAATACTGCAGATGCTGCACCAATCCATCTGTCAATCTCATGCTCCACTCTTCCCTCATTCATGAACACAACCCAGAGAAACTTGAACTCCTCCACTTGAGACAGAACCTCACCCTCAACCCGAAGAGAGCAATCCACCCTTTTCCAATTGAGAATCATGGCCTCAGATTTGGAGGTGCTGATTCACATCCAGTCGCTTCACACTTGGCTGTGAACTGATCCAGTGAGCTGAAGATCAAGCAGTTCACAGCCAAGTGTGAAGCGGCTGGGAGTTCAAACTGACTTAACTTTGTTGGATTTTTTACCTGGATTATTGAGCATAAACTTTGATGTTTTGAAACACTTTAGCCATGACTGTCTCAGACGAATTGATGGAGGATAGGGCACACTCCAGAAACCATCTTACCACTATCAAACTGGTTGACCCACTATGTGTAGGTGCTATTTATAAGACTGAGTTTGTTGTGGCTCATCGGACTGAAGAAGTCTTTTGGATGAAAGACTAAATGTTTCAACAAAAATAAACTGTCCAGCGAACCTGAATTAACTTTGTTGGATTTTTTTACCAGGATTAATGACCATTACCTTTGATGGTGAGAAGTTCAAATATCCAGGAGAGAACGGAGTAGAACTGCTGTTCCTTCACATCGAGAGGAGCCAGTTGAGGTGGTTTGGGCATCAGTAAGGGTGCTTCCTGGGCACCTCCCTAGGGAGGTGCTTTGGACATGTCTGACTGGGAGGAGACCCCGGGGAAGACCTAGGACATGCTGGAGGGACTATGTCTTTCGGTTGGCCTGGGAATGCCTTTGAATCCTCCCAGAAGAGCTGGAAGAGGTGGCTGTGGAAAGAGATTTCTGGGCCTCACTGCTCAAGCTGCTGCCCCATGAATCGACTTCGGAATAAGAGGAAGATAATGGATGGATGGATGGATAGGTCTGCTATCTCAAGAACATGCGTGGTGGCTCACATAAAAATGCAGTGGGACTTATGTTCGTTGCCCGTCTTCCACCTGACATACAACATGCTACAAAGGTGCCGCATGCAACTACTGTCCTTCACATCATGTCCTGTGGGTGCTGAAACATGGAACCATCACTAGAGGTCTCCCACTGGCCAGGGAATGGTGCCTTTACAGGAACTTGGTACAGCTTTGGCAAAGTCGACATAGAGCTGTTCGCCTCCAGGGAAACCATACACTATCCTATGCTTTTCTCCATACAGGATGTGCATACCTCTCTTGCACCACCAATGTACATTTATGCATTATCAATGGTCCATGAATGAGGTTAATAAAAGACCACCATGCAAAACACTGGCACTACAGTGGGACTTGTTGCTGGTTTTAGATGCACTGTTTGATGCACCTTTTGAACCTTTAGAAATGGTCAATATGAATATGCTGTCCTATAAAACAACACTTCTTTTGGCAGTGTGCTTCGCAAAACGTGTGAGTGGTATCCATGCACTTTTATAGTGGTAACAGCCGAGCAAAAATATATAAATGTTTTCTACCAGGTTCAGCAGTATACGTATTTATTGAATGGACACAAATCTGGTGCAAAACGAACCAGCTGTTTTGCTAGTCCTGTAGCAGGAAAAGTTCTCTCACTGGGTTGTAGAAGCTATTTCTTGAGTTTATGTCAATAAGAGTAAGCAAGCATCCAACAGTGTGCATGCGCACTTGACCATTTCATGGGCATTATTCAAGAGAATCACAGTGGCAGACAGATGCTCTGTCACCAACTTGGCATCTCCTAATACATTTTAAAGATTTTACAGCTTGGACGTAACAGTTTGTGACGTCACCCAAGCTGTTTTCTCAGCACCAATGTGATGAATATCCACTCGCTGGCTTGTCAGGTTTATGTAAGCCAAATAGTTCTGTAAATGCATTTTCAGATCATGATTTTAGGTCCCCATACTCATGTGTTGTGCCAAGTGTATTAACTAAAAGGAAGTTATTGATTTCCATTGCTAGCAACAAAAATTGTTAAATCATTTCATCTGGACCTGTTTATTTACGTGAAGAAACTTTTTGTCCCCCATCCAGAGGACTTGCAGTGTCCATACATAGCCTTTATTGCTGTGTTTCAAGCCAGCTTCCTGTTGGAATCACAGAAGCAGGCTTTTCCATATGTTCAGACAGAGCACACCCATCCGAAACCATCAATCACCATTAACAGCAATCAAGTGTTTTAGGTCAGGTGGCCAACTTGCTACTCACAGAAACAGCCTGAGCATAACCAAGGCCAAAAAGGTTCAAAAAAGTATTTTAAGCTCAATCATCCAGGTAGATAACAACAAAAATGGTTAAATAATGTCATCTGCAACTGTTTAAGTGAAAGTTCTGTCCTCCATCCAGATGAACATCCATTGATGAGTGATGGTTTTGGATGAGTGTGCTCTGTTTGCAAGTGTGAAAAAGCTGAGATTCCAACAAGAGGTTGGCTTGAAACACAGCAATGAAGGCTACCTATGGGACAGATCTGGTTGGCAGGCTGCAGACTGACAAAGTCCTCTGGATGGGGGACAAAACCTTTCTTCACTTAAACAGGTCCAGATGACATGATTTAACCATTTTTGTGGTTATCTACCTGGATGATTGAGCTCACAAAACTTATCACCATTGTTACTTGAAAAAGGGAAATGAGGTACAACACAAGATAGTTTCTCAAAGCTCCAGAAGCTAGGTAAAGTGCATTGTAGATTAAGAAAATGAGAACATGTAGAATATTTATAGCCCAGGAGGGCGGGGCCACCTGTGCATGGAACAGTCTCATTGGCCTTGACAGGTGTGTCGAAAGAAACATTTTCAGGTTGGGGCAATTCCTATATTTGTGTTGTACCTTGATTCCTTCACTCAGGGAACATTGGTTATTTCCACAACCTCCAGTTATGACCAGTGCATGTTTCACATATTGGTACTGCACTAAAAACTTGTGGCAATGTATTTATTGATTTTTATTTTTATTTTATTTTGTATTTTAAATCAAGCCACATTAAGCCAGTGATGTGAGGAGAAAGTGGTCATCATTCCTTTTGTTTCTTCATGAATTTGTTCTTTTTCCAGTTCTACCAGGAGGTCAAAGACTGGTGGCTGTTTGGCTTCTATTTCTGCCTCCCTCTCGCGTGTACAGGGATTTTCTACACACTCATGTCTTGTGAGATGCTCAGTCGTAAAAAGGGCATGCGCATTGCGCTCAACGACCACATGAAACAGGTACGAATGCAGAATGACAGTGGATCTTATCTGAAAAGTGGATAGTGTAAATCTAATGGTACGTCCTGACCAAACGCGTTTTCAACGGCAAAAAGGCTTGTCACGCACGCAAGTGGACGCACTGGACTGGACCCAGTGCTGTCCTGACCAGAACGAGAAGCTGCGGCGGTGTGGCGGCGGGGGGTGTGGGAGGAGCTTACCGGTACACCGAGTTCCTCACTGCACTCCGCCAGTCTCTGTAGAGAGCAGACTTGACTGGTCGTGAAGGACTTGTCGCGAACACACAGCTACAATGAGTTTCTCTTCCATAGTACATGACTCCGCGGGTTTTTTCTGTGTCCCAATACGTCACATAGTGCGCGCGCCCCCTCGTTTCCGCGTCACATAGGGACTCTCCCCCTCTCTCCTCCCCCCCGACTCTCCCTGATCAACCAGAGTTGAACGGCGTTTGAACGTTTGAACGGCGAAAACGTTCAGCAATGATCAACGCGTGCTTGGAGGCTGAAGCGGGTTCACGTGCACGGAAAACGCTTTTCCAGCACGCTCAACACGCACGTGACGTGACGCCCGACACCAAGACGTGGCTAAAGGTGCGTCCCCCATTGACTTTGCATGTAAACTGGACGCTCCTGCAGTTGAAAACGCGTTTGGTCAGGACGTGGCATTAGTGGCTCTTTAAGAAACATTAAAGGTCCAGTGTTTAAATGGGTCAGTACTGTCTTGTACTGGCACTTGTGATTTTTTAAAATGTATTAGCCTACCATCATGTTTTATAGCGTGCTACTACTTCACATAAACTTGCTGATACTCAGCATCAGTTTCATTAGTTGTAAAGACTAATTCATACAAACTACATTCCCCAGAGGGCACCAGCTTTGCATTGTTGGAGTATGGTTCTCATTTCAGAGTCAGAGTCAGAGAGTCTTTATTGTCATTTGCACCGCATGTGGTACATGTGATGAAATGAGATTATGTACACAGGGTCCCAGTTACATCCAACAACAAATGCAAGAGAAAAAAAGAAAAAGAACAGTAATAACATCTAGGATAACTAAGAAAAACATCAACTAGTAATACACTAAGCCCTAATGTAGTAGAAAAACATCATTATAAACAGCAGCACGAACATGAGTCTGTATGAGCAGATGGTCACAGATGAACACAGCAACAAGAAAACAGATCAGCATCAGCATGATGTGATATTTTGCAGTGTTTATTCTTATTGTTTATTTATTCATGAGTCTAACAGCCTCAGGGTAGAAGCTGTTCCTCAGTCTAGTGGTTCTACATTTGATGCTCCTCAACCTCCGTCCTGAGGGGAGTGGGGCAAAGAGTGAGTGTGCTGGGTGAGTGAGGTCTTTCATGATGCAGGTGGCTCTTTTCCTGCATCTGGAGGTGTAAATGTCTGTGATGGTGGGGAGACTGACTCCAACAGACTTCTGTGCAGCCTTCACCACTCTCTGTAGAGCTTTCCTCTCTGCAACTGTGCAGCCTCCATGCCACACGTTGATGCTGGAGCACAGGATGCTCTCCACTGCACACCTGTAGAAGGAGGTGAGAACTGGGCTGCTCAGACCAGCTCGTCTCAGCCGTCTGAGGAAGTAGAGTCTCTGATGACCTTTCTTGATCAGGCTGGTGGTGTTGTTGCTCCAGCTGAGGTTATCATTCAAGTGTACACCCAAGTATTTGTAGCTGGAGACCACTTCCACTGCAGATCCACTTATGTTCAGTGGGGCGTGGGTGTGTTTGTTCCTTCTGAAGTCCACAATCATCTCCTTTGTCTTCTTCACATTCATGTGAAGATTATTCTCTTTGCACCAGCTCTCCAGGTGTTCCACCTCCTGTCTGTAGCTGGACTCATCATTGTTTGTGATGCATCCCACCACCGCTGTATCATCTGCAAACTTAACAATATGACAGCCTGGATGTGTGGCTGTACAATCATATGTGAGCAGAGTGAACAGAAGGGGGCTCAGCACACATCCTTGAGGAGAGCCAGTGCTGAGGGTTATGGTGGAGGAGGAGAAGTTGTGGATCTTCACGGACTGTGGTCTGTTTGTTAAGAAGTCTAGTACCCAGTTACAAATAGAGGGGCTTAGTCCAAGTGTGGATAGTTTGTCTATCAGAGTTTGGGGGATCATGGTGTTGAAGGCAGATGTGAAGTCCACAAAGAGCAGACGCACGTATGAGTCCTTCTGATCCAGGTGGGTGAGAGCAGTGTGGACCACAAAGGAGATGTAGTCCTCTGTTGATCGGTTCTCGCGGTATGCATATTGATGAGGGTCCTTGTTGATGTTGACGGTTTAGTTTAATTTAGTACTTATTTTAAAATTAACCAGATGACAACACTCAAAACTAATTCAAAGGCATCAAAATCTACAAATAGACAGAATGTGCTTCAACAAAGACCCCTGCAGGTCATCAGCGTCAGAGTTTACAGCATCAGCGTGTATTCAAGAAACAATATTGACCACTCTGTGTTTGAGATGTTGAGTTGTGAACATCTTCGAAACTCCAAGGATTTTGTGCAAAAAATAAAATAATAAATGAATAAACAATTAAAAACAGGAAAGCAAGCAGTTATTGTTTTTGACATGGTTGCAGGAACCGACTGACCTAACTGACATCTCGGTGATTTGTGTGTGCACTCTTCGGTTGGTTCATTATAACAGTGCAACCACTCATTTGTTTTGTTTGAAGATGGCAATGATAGAGTTTTTAACATTTATCATATAAAACTTATAACTCTCTTTCTAAATTCTCTCTGTATGTAACAAACACTTATCTAAAGAATGCGTGCATTCGTCTCCTTGACACAGAACAAGGACGCTGGTTGGGCCAGCTTCTGTTTGATTACAGATAATGTTCTGACATCACGTTCTGGTTTGTTTTTGATATTACGTTCTTGTTTGTTCATGTGCTATCTGAATCTCACCTTGTCCTACTTTTGAGAGAATAAAATCCCAGCACGCGCTGACCAATTCGGACTTGCTTCAAACACGGTTGAGCTCTGCTCCAAGCGAGTTTGAAGTGATATCCCCTTTGCAAAGTGTGACTAAATTGTAATCATTTCTTGTTTCTTTGTGTGGTTCTTGTTCTAGGTGAAGATGTTTAAATGAAGGTGTTTACAAATCCATATCAGCACCTGTAAACTTTGAAATTAAGAATTCACTCATAAATCTGCTTAAAAATAAACTCTATTTTTCCAAATTGATGTTTTTCTAAAAGCTACCCAGCACAAATAGGATTTGTTCTTAGCATTTCAGTAAAACTTTGCTTCAGACGATGTGAACTGTTGCTTGAAGGAAATCTTTTCTGTTTGTGTTTGGTGTAGCGGAGAGAAGTGGCCAAGACGGTGTTCTGCCTCGTGTTGATCTTTGCATTCTGCTGGCTGCCCCTTCATCTCAGCCGTATTCTGAAGAAAACGGTCTACGACCAAAACGACCCCAACCGCTGCGAACTTCTCAGGTAGAAATGTCACACAGCTGCTGTGAAAACCTAAAGAGAGCACATTGTTCTCGTTTGTTTGACTTCCTGCTGTCCTTTCATTAAACCCTTCCACCCTGTCAGTTTCCTCTTAGTGATGGATTACATCGGAATCAACATGGCCTCTTTAAACTCCTGCATTAACCCAATCGCCCTCTACTTTGTCAGCCAGAAGTTTAAGAATTGTTTCCAGGTAAGAGCAAACCACCTGAATTTAGTTAAAAACTGCCTCAAATAAATGGAATTAGCTCATGTGTTTTGTTGCAGTCTTGCCTGTGCTGTTGGTGCTACAGAACATCTCCTCTGGATAAGCAGGGCTTCAGTGGACACTGGAAGGGCTCATGCCACGGAAATGGACTTGACCGCACCAGCTCCCGCACCAGTCAGAAATATACAAGCTCTTCATAAACACACGCGCTCCTCACTTTCCTCCGCTCTCAAACCACAATATCAGTTCATGGAGAAACGGCCAACAAACCAAAGCTCAGACCTGAGTCAGGAATCAAAAATGAAGTCCTTCCTTCAGAGGTCATTTTATACTGAAACACTCCATGATTAACCCCAACAGGTGAAAAGGACTGTACCTGTTCAGGCTGTAACAATACAACAAGCACAAGCTATGGTTAAAACGACGCTGCAGAAACATCATTCCCTGACACTGAGGCGGGCCCAGGGACCGAAAGCATCGGGATGGACCAGAAACATGAAAGTTCATTCAAGCCACTTGTAAACTAATGCACAAATATATTTACATGGCAACTGCAGAACTGTGCATATAGCTGGCTATTGTGCCTCATATATGAATAAGCACGGATTTGTACTACTTTTTGAAGCTTTAATACCTCACAGAGAAATGCTTGAGACCAACTGAGATGTTGACTTCTCTGAGGCTCAGAGGACTGACACCTTTAGGAGGCCATGCCTCAAAAACACTGTTTTTTTAAGGAGATATCAAAAATATGTAGCAACATTTTTCACCAGGTTATGCACATGGCAACTGTTATTATAATGGGCCCCACTGTTGACCTTTGGGTCATGTGGAGAACAGAAACATTTTATCACTGCTTTGAGTCAGCTGTTGTACACAAACTCTAAAAATCACCAAATGATCACTGCCATGCATCGTCATAAGCTATCCTGATGCCTGCTCAATAATCCAGATAGAAAATTCTAACAAAGTTAAGTCAAGTCCTCTGAAAAGATCACTCAATAAATCAGTGTAACTTTATTGTCCACAACATTTCATGAGATGGAGATTTATCTTTGACATCTGGCTCATGCATGCAAAACAACACAAGTTAAAAATGCCATAAATCTTTATAAAGCTTTGCTAACTCAATAAAAATCAATTCTAAAATACAGTACATGATACATTAAATTTTTCAAAACATCTCAGAAGACAATGGTTTGTCATGTGAGGCTACAGTTAAATAAAACCCTATTAAGGACACTCACAGCAGAGGGAACAAATGACTTTTTGTACCCGTTTTTCTTTACCAGAGGAACCAGCAGTCTTCTGCCAGATGGTACCAACCTGAATAATGGTTGCAGTGGATGAGATGTGTCACTGTAAACCTGTATTGCCTTTTTCTCTAGAGCCTGACTGTGCAGTTCCATAGGTTGCATTTGTTGATAACCAATGATTTTACTACCTAGTTTGGCCACCCAGGACAACTTGTTCCTGTAGCTAGGAAGTTTCCCATACCATGAGATAATATTAAAGGAAACACTTTCAACCAGTGACCTGTATGCTATTTGCAAGGTATTTTTGCTAGCAATAAAGCTTCTTAGCTGGATTTTTTTGTAAATACAGTCAGTGTTGGGCCGAAAGGTCAACTTGTTATCAGTTATTGTTCGGAGGTATTAAAATTTGTCACCTGCTCTACTTCCTGCCCTTTTACAACAGAACGTCTGAATACAGGTCTGGTGCTCCACATCTACCTCCCAGACAAATCTCCTTGGTTTTACTGTTATTATGGTCCAGAAAACTGTCACCAAACCAGGCAGAGAGCTGATCTATGAGCTGGGAGTAGGAGGGACCATTTGTGTCTTTCAGACCATGTCATCAGCATATTTAATTAATGTGAGGTCTTTGTTGTTATGTCGCAACTCATTATGTATAAAGAGAATAAACGTGGTGATAGCACACAACTTTGTGGAACACCAGTGATCAAAACCTTGCAGTCAAATAGAATGTTATTAATACAGCCTTGTTGGGCTCTTCATCTCAAAAACTCTATTTCAGCACAGGAATCAGCACAGCTGTTTCAAACAATGTAACACAAAACACACTAGGAGCTTGTGTTCTCCATTATATACAGTGTAATTGACAGCTATGATGGAACAAACATGCTGCAAATTTCTTAAATGTTCTGTAAAATCATCTATTTAAAATTTTTAAGAGCAAAGGCTTGTTCCAGGTTGTTTCATGGTGTTAGCTCTGCGATTCATGACTAAAACATGCAGACTGAACGCAACAGCTGGGACAAGATGAACATTTTATACAACTCTTCTTACAAAGTCAATAGATACACGTGTGCATGGATTAAAAACAACTATCAAACAATACAGAATCAAAACGTTCAGGTAAAATGTCAAAATCTGGATTTTTGTGTTTTCAGTTATGTGGCGTAGCTGCAAACTTAAAAAAAATAAAATAAAAATCACTAACAGTTTCTGAACATGTTCTCCAGTCCTGTATCATAGAGAAATATAGAAAACTTAATCATAACTTGAAAAACTGCATTTTACACGTTCATGGACAGAAATTCAACAAACAACAGATCATATAAAACATTTTTGTCCTCTTTTAGCTTTTCATTAAACAAAAAATGTGTTGGTTCTGAAAGGTCCAGATGACAGCATGTCTATAGACGTACCTGTACTCAGAAGGGATGAAAAAGGTGACAAACGTTGCGCCAACCCCCCCCCCCCCCCGAAAGATTTTGTAATTTTTTAACATGCTTCAGGTAAAAGTCATTTACTAACCTAATTTAATGAGGACATAAATAGGAAAGATTGTGTCAACCAAAAAATTAACAACCAACAACAGCAGCAAGTCAAATACAGCAGAACATTTTGCTAACAATGCGCTGCTCCGAGTCAACAGATGCATTTAAAAACTTAAGACTTATCTCTTCAGACAGGCTTTTGGTTAATTTTGTACATTGATTTTAGAGTTTGTTATGTTTTACCTTTTTGTATAGTACTTCTGTGATTTTATGATTTTATTTTTCCTTTTGTAAAGCACTTTGTGACTCTCATGTCTGTGAAATGTGCTATATAAATAAAACTTACTTACTACTACAGTAAAAACTCATTTCTTAAATGTTTTGCCCGAAATTTTTGAATAAAGTAGATGCCATTTCCTGCATTCTGGTGTATTTTAACAAGTTGTTAAACATCTATGTTTACCTACATGTAAACACTTGATTCAATAACTATTTTAGAGACATCTAACAAAATAAAGTCAGGTCCTGTGGACAGATTAAAAAATTGTTGAAATTATTATTGATCATGCATCAGGATATTTTAGAGACACCTCATTCAACTAGTTCATATAGACATCATCCTGTTTTTAAACTCACTCCTGTGGCTAAGATAATGAAATTAATGTGACAATTTATCAGTGACTTTAGGGGTGCAATTGACTTTTATTTTGTTAATTTTTATTTAGTTTTATTTGTAACACAACATGCCATTTTACTAAACAATGGTGACACTCAAATGCACATATAAAAATAAGAATATTAACTTTACCTAATGAACAGGTGACATTTTAATAACCACCAACAGTGAATTTAGGAGGGGCTTTTTACAGTTTTCTGATTTAGTGATAGACTCATATCAGCATCACTGATTTTAACTATTTTACTTTTGTGTGTTACGTGGGCTCTTTCTCGTCTACAGCATAAGGAAAATTTTGCTCTTTAACGACTTTAGGAAAAAATACATTTATTAACATATCCCAATATAATTAGGACTTTTTTTTACTGCTGCTGTTTTTTTTACGACTACGAATTTTACGACTCAGTCATGTTTACGTTTATCTCTGTGGTTCTCTCGTGTCGTGTCGTCACTTTTCAAAGCTGCATGTCACACAGTTGTTTTTTAAAAAAAAATTATGAAGTGTGGAGCTCCCACACTTTAAAGGACTTGGTCGAACAATTTTCTCTGCGTCGGTCATTTGTAAAATTGTCTTAATTTCCTTTTGAAAACACCCCCTCTAATCTGCTTCCACCTCCCCACTCATCGTGTTCAACTTGCGCTGCAGAGTTTTTTTATCCCTGTGAGTGAACAATAAAAGCTCAGATTCATTTCTAGAGTCCATCCAGACACAAAGCTTCTAATTATGGTGAGGATGTTTGATTTCTGTGAAATGTAGGAACGTTTCCTCTAAATTCAGAGGGCCAGTTTAAACATTTCATTGTTTCCAAAAGATTAAAAACAACACGAGTAGGTTTCTGCTTGTTGTTTAGCAAGATGATGAGAATAGCTCTGCCAGGGTCAGCTGTGGTTCTGCTGGTGCGCTGAGAAGACAATCACAGGAAGTAGAAGTGGTAACGACGTTTGTGGAACAGCTGAACTTCCTGTTACCTCCCATCTTCAGAGTGGGACAACATCACCTCTCTTCCTCTTCAGGGACAAACATGGAGCGTGAAGCTGCAGGAGGAACGCTGGCATCCTGTCTAATTAGAGTTTAAGGTCTGCTCATGGCCAACAGTCAAAATACTGTAGCAAAATAAAAAATAAAGCAACATTATAAAGAAAACGGCAAGAAATATAGAAAAAGGATTCAATATATTAAAAATGAGGCATCTTTCTGATGAACACTCATTAATGTCTACAGCACCAGTGTGCACTGCCTATCCAGCCCATTACTGACATGGTGGAGAAACTAAGATGGTGTCCAAAATGGGCAACTGCTCTGCCAATACTCCCGGTAGTTACTATTACTATTTACAACTACTGTATTAACAGTAAGCCCAACTGAATCTGTGTCCCAAATTATTTTTAGTGCTACCAAATTCTCTGAACATGAACATTCCTGCAGTCAGCAGCCACCTCAAAACCTCAAAACCTGCAACATCTGTGTCATTGTGCTGTGTGATAGTACTGCACATTTTAGAGTGGCCTTTTATTGTGGTCAGCCTAAGGCCTCCTGTGCAGTAATCATGCTGTCTGATCAGCATCTTGATATAGCACACCTGTGAGGTGGATGGATTATCTCAGAAAAAAAAGAAGTACTCACTAACAGATTTAAACTAATTTATTAACAATATTTGAGAGAAAAATACATTTTGTGTTCATGGAAGAAGTCTTAGACCTTTGAGTTCAGCTCATGAAAAATGGGAGCAAAAACAAAAGTGTTGTTTACATTTTTGTTCCATATATAATTCATTATTAATGTTAATTTCATGCAGCATTCATGCAAACAAGGTTTTATGGAGCCAAGATGGTGTAGTGGCTAAGGCTTTTGACTTGGGACCCGAAGGACGCGGGTTCGCGCCCCGGCCACTACACACCTTGGGGTGTCTATGAGTGCACATCTAATTCTCCAGCTCCCCGAGCGCTGACTACGGCTGCTCGCTGCACCACCTGGTGGTGGTTGGGTTAAAGGCAGAAGACCAATTTCGTCTGTCAAGTATGGGAAACATACACAGATGACAAATGTGACAAATTATTAATTATTATTTGAGGAGAATATACTGGCTATAACTATTAATGATCTAAACTAGCCCTGAAGCTCTTGACAGCATTTAATGAATAACTTCCAATGATTTCAAAACGTTTCAGCTGGTTTGATAATTATGACTTTAAGTGATTGATGAATTTGTAACTAACATTAAATGTATTCTCTGCTATTTGCAATTTATTGCAGTGATCAGTGGCTAATCTATTGCCAAGTAAAAAAAGTTATTTAAGAATTCAGCCAGAGCAGATAATGAATTGTTGCAGCTTGTTCTGTTTGATAATTTGTAGTAAACTGCAGCCTGTACAGTACAGAGTCTCTGCCACAGGAGCTCCGGTCAGTAACTGACAGCTGTCACATCAGCTCTGCACAACACTTTTAAACAGTTTGATTGTCCAATTCTGGTCACATCCCTGTTAAGGTAAAACTGATCAAATCTGCTGACTTATGAAAGGACACATGTTTTCCATTTTCTCTTCTTGCACTACACCCACACACAGCTTCATTGCATTTTTTTCATTTATAAACATTCTAACATTATTATTATTATAATATTACATTTTATTGCTATTTTGGACATTTTTACATAATCAGCTCTTAAAGCTAATATTTAACAAATGCCAACTGCAGACTATCCAAGGATGCTAAGGACTATTGTGCTGCACTTTACTTAGACCTGTCTAAAGCTTTTGACACAGTGGATCATGACATCTTGTGTCATAAGCTCTCAGAAATTGGTTTTTCAGATCAAACCATTGGTTGGTTTTCTAACTATGTTTCAGATCGGAGGCAATGTGTTCAACACAACGGTACTTCTTCCAATTATTTAACGGTTAACAATGTTGTACCGCAAAGCTCAGTCTTAGGACCAACCTTCTTTACAATCTACATAGCTAATGTAGGTCAGAGCTTCCCTGATGCATCCTTACATTTCTATGCTGATGACACAGTTGTTTATTGTCGAGTTAAAACAGTTGTTAATGTTGTCCATCTTTTGCAATCCACTTTTGACATCATCCAGTCAGATTTGTTCTGTCTCAAACTTGTCCTGAACGCCGACAAAGTCAAAGGGATGATTTTTTAAAACAAAAAGTCGGTCCCAGCAGTTCTTCCTTTGATTTTATCCTTGAATGGTGCTCCTATTGAGTTTGTCGATACAAACATTTGGGTATTTTGGTCGATTCGCATCTCCCTTTTAAGCTCCACGTGGAAAACCTAGTAAAGAAACTGAAAGTTAAACTGGATTTCTTTTTTAGAAACAGATCATGTCTAACACATGTTAGGACACACCTTGTATCTGTGACTTTCCTTCCCTCCATTGATTACGGTGACATTATCTACATAAATGCTCCTACAAGCACCCTGCAGATGTTGGATGCTGTACAGTATATCATAGTGCACTAAGATTCATAACTGGCTGTAACTACCATACCCACCACTGCACCCTGTATTCACTGGTTAACTGGACATCATTAACTTCACGCAGACTCTTCCACTGGTACATTTTCATCTTTAAATCACTTCTTGGTCTGCTGCCTTCATACATCTCCTCCTACATGTCTCTGCATGAGTGCAGCTACAGTGTGCACTCTCAGGACATTATTACCTGCAGTGTCCCTTCAGTGAGGACTGAACTAGGCAAAAGGGCCTTCTCCTACTCTGCTCCTGTTGCCTGGAATATCTTACAAAAAGATCAAAGCTCTCAACCTGGGTGGCTTCAAACATCTGTTAAGTTCATGGCAAAAACCAATGCAGACATTGCAGACATGCTCCTGTTTTTAGTTTTCTACATCACTTCATAATCTAGCTGTTTTTGTTTCATTTTTTATACCATTTTGTTTCATTTATTCTTCTCAATTTATAAGCTTTCTTTTATGCTTGTCTATTGCTGTCTTTGTTGTCTACTGTTGTCATCACTCTTTGTTAAAATCATGTCTCTTTTGTAAATGAGTCCCCGAGACTCAATGAGACTAACCTGTATAAATAAAGATTGAATGGATGAATCTGCCTTGTTAAATAAAGGTGAAATGAAAAATAACAAGTTGCTATAGTGAATCACATGGTCACATGAGCAGAGCGTCCTCTATTGGGTTTATGTAAGTGTAACCCACACACACCAAGTGTATGGTCACTGACATTGATACTGCAAGTCATTTCTAATCCTTGGCAGCACCTGTAGTGGGCGGGGCCAACCCTCCACTTGTGTGTTGGAGAAGTACAGGGAGTAGAGG
>JBBPBX010009053.1:4443-27999 GCA_038048925.1 Garcialebias charrua | reverse complement strand
CGTGGATACATCAACACCAAGCCTTCTGATGAAACGCTGGCCTGCATTCTTCACTAATAAGCAGGTACACATATTATTCTGATGGTCATTGTCCAGTTGTACAGCACACTAATTTCTTTCTTTCTTTTTTTTGTCTAACCGCCATAGTGGATTTGTGCGCCAAATAGAAGACAAAACAAAATGTGGACCTAACATTTGGAGGGATGACGTGGATACATCACCACCAAGCCTTCTGATGAAACGCTGGCCTGCATTCTTCACTAATAAGCAGGTACACATATTATTCTGATGGTCATTTTCCAGTTGAACAGCACACTAATTTCTTTTTCTTTTAATTTTTTAAAATTTGTATGGAATTCTAAAGGATTGTGGAAAAAGACCTGCTGCTGGAATCTTATTCTGTCCTTCATGATCACACCCTGACTAACCCTGTGTTTATGTGCAGTGACGACAGTGATGGTCCCATATTAAATAATATAAAAACAACCAATTTAGAAGTTTTCCCATTTCAGTCAAATAGTGACAAAATGACCAAGAAGATCTCTCAAATAGTCCTTAGACCAATACTGATTTTACAATGTTCATTGTTAGAAAATTTCAAAATGCTTGACCAAACAGTAGTTATCATTATGTTAGCATAAACTGTATTTGATACAATTCCTGTTCTGTCATGGTGGTCTGTTGTAGTTCAGCAATTTTATTCCCTAATGGTTTTATTTATGGCAATTATTTTTTTGTTTATCTTTAGGATGGTGATGAGTTATTTGGCCAAATGGACGTTGGGACCTTGTTGCTGAATCCTTAAGGTGTCACCCCCTGCCCCAACATCAGATCTTCACCCGGCGAGCCTGAAAATCGTCAATGAGGGCGACATTTTTGTGGAAAAGCTCATGACCCTGCCAGAAGCTGTGAGACTCCTTTTTGGGCTCACATATGAACTCCATGTAAACTACCCAAAGAAAATCAGAAATACACTCCTGTTCATTCATCAGGTACTGTATTCCCCCCCCCCCCAATTTGGGAAGTATTGAGTTGAAACTGAGAATTCAAACAGAAAATTCAACTTGTGTAAAAATGCTGCAGGTGCTCTACTTTTGGTTAGATGGGGAAAAAAATCCTATTTAGCAGCTATAAGTTTATTGTTTTACTCCTGAAGTTTAGTTTGTAGCCGTCTTTCAAAAACAAACATAATAGGAACAAGAGTTGTAATGTAACTGTTACAGAGAAACTTTCCTGTTCATCTAAAAAAGCTAAGTCTGGTCCACTGGACATTCAAAAAAATATAAAACAAAACAAAGCAAAAAATAAATAAATGTAGAAACGAGCTGAATACAGCAACTCAGACTGAGGAAGTCTTTCGGACGAAAGACGAAACGTTTCTACATTTTTTTGCTTTGTTTTGTTTTATATATTTTTGAATGTCCAGAGGACCAGACTTAGCTTTTTTAGATTTTTCTACCTGGATTATTGAGCATGTATCAGAGTGTTTCCTGTTCATCATTACTTGTTTTAAACAATTGTTAGTGCCACCATGCTAGTTAATTTTTTTGTTGAAATTTTTTTTTTTTTTTTTATTATTATTATTATTTTTATTTTTTTATGTTTAATTTTTATTTTTTTATCATTAAGGCTTCCAAATAAAATAACTGTACGGACAATTTTTTTAAAGACAATTTACATGTCGAAGCCATTGAAGGGTTCCATGTTAGTCTTTTGACCAGATTAATGATGTAAATGATAAAGGGTACCTCAGATCATAAGATGTTATGTAAGCATGTTCCCCTTTGCACAAGATATTAACATTCTTAATTTCACCTATCAAAGTAAAATGGTTAATTTGGTAAAATGTTTGAAAATCCATTTTTGTAAAGGCTTAAATGCAGAATTGTATTGACTTAGCACTTTACTCAGATTTAGTTTTGTACTAAAGTTTAAATTCTTGAACATGGTGAAATGTGTACTCAGATTTACATGTTTAAAATGTTACTATTCCACTATTTTTGCAATAAATTTGTGAAAAATAAATTAAATTGTCATTTTTTGTGTAAGAAACAACAGGTAGTATACAGACAATTATTGTGTAATGTTAAAAAAATCTAATTTATTATTATTATTATTATTATTATTTACATTTAGTATTTCTAACTAAAAAAGATGAGAAATGAATACTGATAAACATGAGAAACAAATACTGATCATCATGGGTAATGATTACTGATATATATGATTAATGGTTGAGATAATTACTCGTAAACAATGGTTTTAAAAACTTGAGTTGTTTTAGTACAAGATTATCTTTGACACAAGACTTTAAGTAAACAGAGCTTGATTTGTTTTGTTTTTGATTTTGTAAAAACTGGAGATCCCCTCGCAATCGCTTTCCACATTCTGCTTTAGTAATGATTACTAATTTGGGTTTACAGTGTGCATACATTATCACGCTGTATTGGTGACAACTGGTGCAATGTTAATAAAAGCTCTTGAATCTTAAATTGCTACTCAGTGTCATATAACTGTTAAACTGCTACTCAGGGTGTCATACAGCTGTTACACTGCTAGTAAGGTTGTCATACAGCTGTTGAACTGCTAGTAAAGGCTGAGTTAGACTTGCGCTTTGGTCCGCAGGCTGGAGCGCGCGCGCTGCGCGTGCACTGTGCCATGCGGCGAAATGCGTTCACAGTGTCGCCTCTGTGTTTATGGTTGACGCACGGTGGCGCATGGCAAAGTGCTGTTCTTTTACGGACCAGCAGGAGGCAGTACCCTCTAAAACCTGTGCATATGTTGCAAGAAAGGTGTAGAAGAAGAAATCTACCGTAGAAGAAGAACTGTTTGAAATCACACAACAAAAACAAATAGCTTTCCGCTCGCGTGCTGAACTGTTGTCTTTATTTGCGGTTTTAATGCATGGAGTCAGCGGAGGAGAAAGCGATCACGTGACTTTTGGCGAAAAAACAAAAGAAAAGTCCGACTCCAGATCAGGAACGAAGGAGAATTTAATACATTTTGTGTCACAAAACATTCCTCCATGCGTCGCGACTCCGTCTCCACGACCACAGCGGCGCAAACAGCTGCAGGCTCCGGCGTGAAGAGGGTGAAGGCTGTCGGGTGAGGACCTGTCAATCAAATCGTAGCGCCCGCGGCACGCACATAGGCTTGCAGAGTTTCAAAAATTCAGAGGTGCACGACACGCGCTAATCCCACGCGCGGGGCCAACGCGTAGGGGCGGGGACTGTGAAATTGCGTCACTTTTGGAGCGCGCACCCTCGCGCGCTGCGCGACGCGTCGAGTATGAATCTAGCTTAAGGGTGTAGTACAACTGTTGAACTGCTAGGGTGTCATACAACTGTTGAACTGCTAGTAAGGGTGTCATACAGCTGTTGAACTGCTAGTAAGGGTGTCATACAACTGTTATTGTTATTATGACGTACACAATTGAAAAAAGTACTTTGTCCAAAAAAGCAGATGCAGCATTTTCGATTTCCGTCCCCACCAACATTCAACACAAAGTTACGCCCTTGGTGCAAACTATGAGAAGCTTTTGCTAAAAGAACTGAATTCAAAAATCAGCTGAAGGTGAAGATGGAGTAACTTCTGAATTTTTCCCTTGATCCAGGTCAGTGCCAGGGGTCGGCAACCCGTGGCTCTTTCATCCTTCTGCTGCGGCTCCTTATGACTTTGGAAAATAAATAATAAGTATTTAATTTAAATGTATTTTTATTTTAGTTTGTTTTTTAAATGTAATTCTAAATGTGAAGATGGTGTTTTTGTATCAAAATAAAAAGGCTTGAATTTTTGTTGGAACAAAATAAGCATGGCAATCACCGATGTGAGATGAGGTGGACAATGTACATTATGACCTCCTGCTCCATAAGAGTTCAGTGGCATCCAGAGGGGAGGTGCTGAAACGCTTTGCCACATGTCTGGAAGAAGTTAAAACTTTCCTGGGCAGCAAAGGGCTCACCTTTCCTGAGCTGGAACAGCCATGTGGCTGGAAAAGCTACACTTCACGGTGGATATGACAGCGTACCTGAACACATCTCTTCAGGGGAGAGGAGGCGCAGCTCTGCACGCTGGAGGAAGTTTTTGAATTGGAGCGCAAACTGACAGTGCTAGCCAGAGATTGCACACTGTCCCACTTCCCCTCTTTGAGTGTTCAAACTCATGATAAATTCTCAGTATTTGCAGTTACAACGCAAACATCATTTGGGAGACGAGTCCATGAGCTCAGAGGGAAAAAACTCACAACTGTCCCTCCCCTGAGCAGCAATCCATCCCTATTGAATATTTCATATATATTTCACATTAAGTGAAATAATCCTTTTTTATTCAGGTTGACAGCTGACTAAATGCTCCAGTGCACGTGATAAAATGATGTGAGAACACAGAAGCAGATGCACTTTTGGTTCGCTGCAGGTGTATAATATAAGTTTGGATTTTAAAGCTGGTTTTGTTTAAAACTGGTTTTATTTAAAATACATTGTGTTGACATGCAACAATGTAGTTCACAAAATTAAACTTGTAAAAAAAAAACAGCTATAATTGCTGCAGCAATTTGTTTTGTGCAATTTTAGTTTTACTGCAATTTAACTTAATGTCCTACCTGCATTATTAATGCCTTGCTGTTTTATTCGTTTATTATTTAATTAGACTTCAGTCTTACATGCATTTGACTTCAGAATTATTTATCTTTTACTCAGAGGCGGCTCCAGGGGGGAGCTAGGGGGTGCTATAGCCCCCTAGCTCTGGGGTGCTGTGACTTTTCCCCCTGGAAAAGCCACAGCACCACCTTAGCACCCCCAAGAAAATATCAGATTATTTTCTTTTTCATCAGAGTTAATATTCTTTAACATGTGGTTGTTGTGATATTTTCCTCGCAAAACACAACTAATAAAAAAAAATCAGTGATTATATAGAGTAAAAAAACAACAACAACAATCTGATTTGTATTGGATCGTTTTATTTATGATCTGCAATGTTTTTGTTTTTCGTGTTGTACTTCATTGTCTGTGTTGCCTGTTGCGTGTTTGTTTGTCCAGCACTTTGGTGTGGACTTGTTCCTGTTTAAAGTGCTTTATAAATAAAATGGTATGGTATGATCCACCAGCTGAAGCCCAGAAAGATGAGTGATGCTCTCAACACTGACCCAGTAAGGAGCAGAAACTGGTGACATGATGCCTCTGGATTATGCCATTTTTAGCTAATACAACTTGATAAATCATTTCCTGGCTTGCAGTGATAATAAATGACTTATCTGGTCACATTAAATAAATACTTTTAACCAAAATCCAAAATAAACTTTTTATTAAAATAGCCTCACTGCATCTAAATTCATGCGTGTATAAAACTGAAATAATTCCTGCTCAAAGAGTTAATTTTGCCTTAAGCCTTGACTGATTTATTATTATTGCTTGTTTATTATTGTTGTTGATTTTTAGTTTGATTATTTTTGTAATAAAACTTAAAAGACAACTTTATTCGGATGATTATTCATTTGTTCTGGTAGAACTCCCTGTAATAACATATTCACCCTTTACTAATCAGAATCAGTCACTGAAGTACTTTGTAGAATTAAAATATATTGATTAAGTTGTTGTTGGTCAGTAAACTGACCAGTGGGTGCCAAACTTTAATGAATGAAAAATAAATAAAACAAATGTAGTGGGGCTGAGATGGAAAAAGTGTCACCCTTCTTCCTCCATCTCACCCTTCGTTATGGCTACAAGCTTCTACCCCGAGGTTGTTAGACTCATGAACCCCTAGTCTGAATTATCACTGTGAAAACAAATCACTGTAATACCATTTGGTTATGTGCTGCTGATCTCATGCTGCTGATTCTATTTCATGTTGCTGTGTTCACTCGTTCTCATCTGCTCACACAGACTCATGTTCATGCTGCTGTTGTTTGATGCATTTCGTACCAGTAGTGCTTAGTGTATTTTTAGTTAAGTGTATTTCTTATTTCATGTCTCAGATCTTTTTTACTGTTTTTCTTTACAATTTGTATTTTTGTTGGATGTAACTGGGACCCTGTCCATAGTTTCGTTCCACCTTATGTACCACATGTGATGTGAATGACACACATTGATCTTGAGAACTGAAAGAACAAATGATCCTTCATAGCATCCTCAGTAAAATGCTTAGCCCTCCTTAGCACCTGCAGAAAAATATCTCTGGAGCCGCCACTGCTACTGCTGGTTGTCATTTTTGGTCAATTTAAGCACTACCAGAAACATCAACTGAACACAGAAGGAGGAGACGAGAGTTTAAAGGGGACCACACATGCAAAATTCACTTTTTAATGTTTTTTTACTAAACTTTGGGTATTTACTTCATAAAAAAACAGTCCTTGTGCCAAAAAAATGCACCCAGTGGTTTATTTACTCTAAGTAGATTTATTTTACTGTGATGAAAACGGTTCGTTTTTGAAATAAAATGGAAGTCAATCGCGCCTGTGACGTCACAGGCGCGAGGACAACCCACCTCAAACCTGAGTCCAGCCCCTCACCTGGTTAGGCTCAACCCACTTCTGTATTAAACACATGACTGTTGTTTTTCATGATTTCATCTCATCTTTTGTTTATATGTTATTAATTTCATGTGTACAGCACTTTGTTGCAGCTGTGGTTTTTTAAATGGCTTTATAAATAAAGTATAATTGTTATTTTTATGTTTTTTAGTTCAATTTTTAGTGTATTTGCGATCTCTCCCAACGCGCCGCCGGCAAAAATTAAACGAGCATACCCCCGGCGTAGAGACCGGTTGCGACGGGACCCTCTTCTGGCGCCATGGAGCGGAGCTTCAACTGTACAGCCTTGCTGCAGCCTCGCAGCAGCCTCGCAGCAGTGAGGACCTTCCCCTTACGGATTAATTTACGGGAGACACTTGGTGAACTTTGTGTTGTCTTGACTGGAACAGCGATAACGCCCAAAGTCTCCGAGCGGAGCTGGCGAAAACCGGAAGTGGAACAAGCTAACATTAGCTTCGGATTCGGGTGGTCTAATGCTAAAAGGAGCAGCAAACTGCGGCGCGCTCAGACGGGTTTCGGTAAGCAGTGGTGTAGTCTACGTGATACTCGGGTATATGGAGTATACCCACTAGAAAAACTTAAGAATTTCAGTATACCCACTTAAAAGTGCCCAATGGTATGACATACCATTAGGTTAATGTCATTGATACTTTAAACGACAGTTAAACACTTCTGTAACAATCTATTGGTGTGCAATGCTTTTCTTTGATACTGTTTTATAAATTATATAACATGTTTTTAATACAAAGCCAGCTGTTGTACAAAGTTTGTTGTTCATTTATTCAAATATAAGCATCATAGAAATTTGGAACTGTTCAATATGCTTAAAATCAAAATAAATTGACGGTTACACTTTACTAACCAGGTTTCTAAGCACGGTATGCTCACTACAAAAATGTAGACTACACCACTGTCGGTAAGTTATCTTAAGCTAACACTAACAGTAAGTCAAATGAGTAATAAAAAAAGAGCTAATTTTAAAACAACAACACATTACAGATACTGGCTGTTACAGGGCGTAAACAGATCTTTGAAGGGCGTGGACTTCAGAACTTCTATCAGAAACCGGTCGTTCAAAACGAAAGTTAAAACTGGCAGAATTAAAAAGGGTATAATTGATTATCTAAGAATTATTTTGTGCATTAAATTGAAGGAATAGGGTCTAGATAGCACACAGAAATAACATAAAAATTAAAAAAATGCATCTGAGGTCCCCTTTAAAAAAAAGTGAGTTTATTTACAGGTTTCAGGAAAAGCAGTGGACCAGGAGATCTGCAAAGAGGATTGACTGGTGGGTGACTTCTTGAAGCTTTGATTCAATCTTCATAGAAATAATGAGAAATAACCCTTATACTGTACAGTACTTTGTCCTGATGCTGCTCAATAATCCAGGTAAATCTAACAAGGTTGAGTCATGTCATCTGAACAAATTCTTCATGTTGAAATGTTTCATATTTTAACCAAAAGACTGGGCCTTCCTAAAAGCAGAGAATAAACCCAAACAGAGCTGGCTACTGGTATAAAGAGGGCTAAAGCCACATATGCACAGACGATCCAGGGTCAATTCTCCTCACAAGACCCACGGAGCATGTGGCGAGGCATTAAAGCCCCACTGACATGATTTTTAAATTTTCATAAAATTGCTCAATATATATATATATATATAATATATATATTTTATCATTTAAATATGTTCGTTTTTGCAAACAAAATGATAAATCACTTTAATTTTGCTTTAAAAGTGATTTTGAACTTCAAGCCGTGTTTAATCATGGGAAATCCGATTACACACGAACGCACCATCTGTGACGTAGTGAGAGGCAGAGCTCTGGGCTTGTCACAGTGCGCGGGTGTGAGCAGCTCGACATGAAGGTAAGTCTGATACAGCATCAGACCTAAATTAGATCCTGTTGTTTCTTGTTCCATCACCCAAACTATTTTCTGCTTCCCAAAATGAAGACAAATAGCTCAAATCTTCACATAGATTGATAAATTTGTCGGGTTTTAAATGTCCGCTATTAAAGAGACCAGAGCCCTCTGCCCGGTGTTACGTCACAGATGGTGCGTTCACGTGTAATCGGATTTCCCATGATTAAACACGGCTTGAAGTTCAAAATCACTTTTAAAGCAAAATTAAAGTCATTTATCATTTTGTTTGCAAAAACGAACATATTTAAATGATAAAATATATATATTGTAATGATCCTTGAAGAGTCATGTTAATTGTTCTTGGTCTGTTACTGGTTCTAATGTTTGACATGTCCTGTTTATGACGCAAGGGTTGTTGGGAAATAAGATGGGGTGGGGCTAGAGGGAGTTTTGGCGGCTCTGAGGGAGGCTGGGAGCACCTGTTGGGAAGCGGAGGAGTTATGGCGTGGGTCACGGCCAAACAGTGACTCTGAGTTTACTGGCCTGTTATTTGTGCTCTTTAATAAAGTGTTGGCTGAAGCAGAACGTCTGGTGCTTGAGTGACCGCGACAACGTTACACTGGTGTCAGAAGTGAAACTACGAGCTGCCTCTGAAGCGCGCGGCGGAGCAAACTGCAGGTGGAGACATGTTCGCGGACAAGATTAAACGGGAGGAGCTGGAGATGGAAGCCCGGCTGCATTCGACTGCTCACAGAGTGAGAGACACGGCGCTGCAAATGTCTGCTGAGGCTGGATTCTCACCAGGTTTGGCTAGATACGAGAACTTTCCCCGCCATGACCGCGGTTTCAGCGGAATAGAATCTAATCTTCGTGACGCGCCATCACGTGACGTAAACAAAGATGGCGGCGCCCAGCGGCGAGAAGTAGCGGCAAACATAAAAACGCCAAAGTTCAATGGAAAGACGCCATGGGAGGTGTTTATTGCTCAGTTTGAACTGTTAGCTGCAGCTGCTGGCTGGGATGAGGAGAATAAAGCACTGCAATTAGCTTTGTGCCTGTGTGAGGATGCAGCTGCCTGTTTACTGCTGCTGAGCAAGGAGGAGAGGAGAGACTATGCTGCTCTAGTTGGGACACTACAGAGACGATTTGGACAGTATAACCAGCCTGTGCTGCTGCGATCAGAGTTTCACAATAGACGCAGACAGCCTGCAGAGCCTCTTCGTATCCTGGCCCATGACATTGAGTGTCTCTGCAGAAGGGCTTATGACAACATGCCACCTGCAGTGCAGGCAGAACTAGCTCGTGATCAGTTCCTGCAGGCTCTCAGTCCCAAAGAGCTCCGAATACAGACTCAGCTGGCACGTCCAGAAACGCTTGGAGCAGCTCTAGAGTTAGCGCTGGAGAGGGAGATGCTGACAGGATCCATTGGTGGAGCTGAGGACGCACCAATAGTGAGAGTACTGTCAGCTCCGGTCGAGCAGCTGGGGAGGACAAGGGGACCACTCAGTACGACGCAGACCGCTGCTCTTCAGTCATCTGCTCCCCAAGTGGACCCACGCCGTCGACCGCAGAGCTGCTGGGGCTGTGGGCAAACGGGCCACCTCATCAGGCAGTGTCCCAGGTTTGCAGCCGTGCCGGGAAACGCCCAAGGGCCCGTGTAGGTGGGAGTACACGGGCCTGTGAGACCAACACCCCCAGCCTAGCACCATCTCCACCAGGCACCATCATTGCTGTGGGCTGGACACAAGTGGGCAACTTTTGTCACATTCCAGTGGTGGTCGCCGGGGTGCCTTGTACAGCACTCCTGGACACAGGATCCAACGCAACACTTGTTCGACCTGACATCATCCCTACTGGAGCTACTGTGCAGGCAACTGATGTGCAGCTTAAGACAGTGACTGGTGACCTGGCCCCCATAAGAGGGAGGGGAGTGTTCCAGTTTAAGGTGGGAGATCTCGCTGTGCCTTATGCTGCCTGGGTGGCAGATGTGCAGGACACATGCATCCTTGGGTTGGACTTTCTACGAGCCATTGGTGGTGTGATTGACCTAGGCAGGGGTGCCCTGATACTGCCTGAGGGGAGGAGCGTGCAGCTCGTTTCCCCCTCGTCATGCCCAGCCCCTGAAGCTGTAGCTGCGTACACCGCAGAGACTTTGGCACTGCCACCAGCTGAACATCAAACTGAAGAGGAGGAGAGGCTGTCTGCAGTGAGAGAAATCTGGTCCAAGAACTGTGAGGGGCTGACTCAGCAGCAGCAGGAAAACCTATGGCAGGTGCTGTTGGAGTTTAAGGACACTTTTGCTCTTAAAGAGAACGAAGTGGGTCTGACACACTTGGTGGAGCACACCATCGACACTGGGGATGCTCGTCCTATTAAAGTGCGTCCTCGCCGCCTTCCCTTAGCTCTCCAGGAGGTTGCTGACAGAGAACTGGGTGAGATGATTGAGACAGGCATCATAGAGCCATCTGACAGCCCGTGGGCCTCCGCTGTGGTGATGGTACCCAAGAAAAACAGCACAAGGATGCGCTTTTGTGTAGACTACCGACCCCTCAATAAAGTTACAAAAAAGGATTCTTACCCTCTCCCCAGAATAGACGAATCGCTGGATTTGGTAGTAGGTTCATCCTGGTTCTCCACCCTGGACCTGCGAAGTGGATACTGGCAGGTGCCATTGTCACCGGAGTCTAGACCCAAGACAGCCTTCTGCACCAACAGGGGACTGTGGCAGTTCAGAGTACTAAGCTTCGGTCTATGCAACGCTCCTGCTACCTTTGAGAGACTCATGGACAGGGTACTGGCTGGGGTCCCACGACAGCAGTGTCTGGTCTACCTAGATGACCTCCTGGTGCACGGAAGCTCCTTTGAGGCCGCTCTGGACTCCCTGAAACAGGTGCTGGGGAGAGTGGCTGCTGCAGGCCTGAAGCTACACCCAGACAAGTGCCACTTCATGAGGAGGGAGGTAGAATTTCTGGGCCACAAGCTGGGTTGTGAGGGCGTCAGCACGTTGGAGGAGAAGGTCCACACAATTAAGGACTGGCCCACTCCAACGGACCAAGTCCAGCTTAAAAGCTTCCTTGGCCTGGCCTCCTACTACAGAAGATTTGTGAAAGACTTTTCCTCAATAGCTGCACCACTCTTCCGCCTGCTGCAGAAAAATTGCGACTTCACCTGGAACCAAGACTGTCAGCAGGCATTCGACATCCTGCGCAGGTCCCTGACAGAGGCTCCGGTCCTCGCCCCACCGGACCCCAACCTGCCATTTGTCTTGGACACCGACGCCAGTAACGTGGGACTGGGAGCAGTATTGTCGCAGGTTGGACCCAATGGTGAGAGAGTAGTAGCATACTACAGCCGGATCCTGAATAAGAGTGAGCGACGCTACTGTGTTACACGGCGAGAGCTACTGGCAGTGATGGCGGCGGTAAGACATTTTAAGTACTACCTGTGTGGCACACCATTCATTATCAGAACAGACCATGCTGCCCTCCAGTGGCTGATGTCGTTCAGGGAGCCCGAGGGGCAGGTGGCTCGTTGGCTGGAGGAGCTCCAGGGCTTTAATTTCACTGTGGAACACAGAGCAGGAGCACGCCATTCCAACGCGGATGCCCTTTCTCGCCGTCCATGTGCTGCAGCAGGCTGTCGTCATTGTGAAAAGCAAGAGGAGAAGGAGCTCACAGCAACAGATGGCACAGCGCAGCTCTCGTGCAGGGTGCTCCAAGTGGTGGATGTGACAGAGTGGAGGACAAAACAGGAGCAAGATACTGACCTGCTGCCAGTCCTACAATGGCTTGAGGGCGGGCAGCGTCCCAACTGGGATGAGGTCACTGGGCTTTCTGTTGCCACAAAAGGATTGTGGGCCAAGTTTGGTACTCTGAGGCTGAGTGAAGGGGTGTTGCAGCGTGCCTGGAAGGATCCGGCCACTGGGGAGGAGAGGTGGCAGGTTGTGGTGCCGAGATCGCTGAGGTCAGCGGTGCTGGGAGCCAGTCATGGAAGCACAGGCTCTGGGCACTTTGGTGTCACCAAGACCCTGCGCCGCCTCCGCCAAGGCTACTACTGGGGCCAGCAACGGAGGGATGTAGAAGACTTTTGCCGCAGCTGCGACTCCTGCTCCTCGCACAAGGGGCCGCTGGACCAGTCCCGCGCCCAGCTTCAACAGCAACCAGCGGGGGCACCGATGGAAAGAGTGGCTGTGGACATCATGGGCCCGTTTCCGCACACTGATAAGGGAAACCGCTATGTACTCACCGCCATGGACTATTTTACTAAGTGGCCGGAGGCATATGCCATCCCAGACCAGGAGGCAGAGACTGTGGCTGACACATTAGTGGAGGGGATGTTCAGCCGGTTTGGGTCAGCAGAGACCCTTCACAGCGATCAGGGTCGAAACTTTGAATCCAGGGTGTTCACTGCCATGTGTGAGCGCCTGGGGATTCAGAAGACTCGCACCACCCCGCTCCACCCACAAAGCGATGGCCTGGTAGAGAGGTTTAACAGGACACTGGCCCAGCAGCTGGCTATCCTAACCTCGGAACACCAGAGGGACTGGGACACCCATCTCCCCCTCATTCTCATGGCCTACAGGTCAGCAGTCCAGGACTCAACTCAGTGCACACCTGCCCTGCTCATGTTGGGAAGGGAGCTGAGGACCCCTGCGGAGCTGGCTTTTGGAAGGCCCCCTGACGCTCCAGAGGCACCACCAGGTCCAGACTATGTGAGGAAACTACAGGACCGGTTGGAGTCAGCACATTCCTTTGCCCGGGACCAGCTGGCAAAGGCGGGACTGCGCCAAAAGAGAAATTATGATGTCACCACTAAAGGAAGGCACTTCCTGGCTGGGGAGCTGGTGTGGGTCTTCAGCCCAAAGAGGAAAAAAGGTCGTTGCCCCAAACTGGACAGCAGCTGGGTGGGGCCCTGCAGTGTTCTGGAACAAGTGGGGGAGGTGGTCTACAGGGTGCAGTTGCCCCCTAGAGGCAGGAAGGTGGTCCTGCACAGGGACAGAATGGCTCCCTACAGAGGACATTCCTTCCCCGCTTTCCTAGAAGGACGTGTGCAAGGTCCTCGTGCCCATGTACAGTTGGACTCGCAACAGGAGCTGTCTTCACCTCCTGTCCCTACACCTCCTGCCCCTACACCTCCTGTCCCTACACCTCCTGCCCCTACACCTCCTGTTGCCTCTCGGAGGCCCAGGAGGCAACGCCAACTGCCTCCCCGCCTTAGAGACTGTGTTGTTCCCTCGAGGACGAGGAACTTTTTGTTGGGGGGGCAGTGTAATGATCCTTGAAGAGTCATGTTAATTGTTCTTGGTCTGTTACTGGTTCTAATGTTTGACATGTCCTGTTTATGACGCAAGGGTTGTTGGGAAATAAGATGGGGTGGGGCTAGAGGGAGTTTTGGCGGCTCTGAGGGAGGCTGGGAGCACCTGTTGGGAAGCCGGGTAGTTATGGCGTGGGTCACGGCCAAACAGTGACTCTGAGTTTACTGGCCTGTTATTTGTGCTCTTTAATAAAGTGTTGGCTGAAGCAGAACGTCTGGTGCTTGAGTGACCGCGACAACGTTACAATATTTTGAGCAATTTTATGAATAGTAAAAAAAATCATGTCAGTGGACCTTTAAGTGTATGGGGGTGCACATTGCCCTAGAGACTAGTCACTGCCAGATGTCCTCAACAAGTTCTATGCACACTTTGAAGACCTGAACAGACCACCCAGCACCAGACTCACCTCACCACTGGAAGAGGAGTTCATCAGTATGACCTCAGCCGAAGTGAGTACTGTACTTTCAAGGGATTAATCTTCACAAAGCAACTGGTCCAGACAAAATCCTTGGGAAGGTGCTGAAAGACTGTGCCAACCAGCTCTGTGAGGTGCTGGCCGACATCTTTAACTCCTCACTCACTCGGACACCAGTTCATACCTGCCTGAAGACCACCACCATCATCCCAGTCCCATAGAACTCCACAGTAACTGGTCTGATTAACTACCGGCCAGTGGCCCTCACCCCAATAGTAGCTAAATGCTTCAAAAGACTGGTCATGACCCACATCAAAACAACCATCAACATCAACGAGGACCCTCACCAGTATGCATACCAAGAGAACCAATCAACAGAGGACGCCATCTCCTCTGTGGTCCACACTGCTCTCACCCACCTGGATCAGAGACTCCTACGTCCGTTTGCTCTTTGTGAACTTCACATCTGCCTTTAACACCATGATCCCCCAAATCCTGATGGACAAACTATCCACACTTAGACTAAGCCCCTCCATTTGTAACTGAGTACTAGACTTCTTAACAAACAGACCACAGTCAGTGAGGATCCACAATTTCTCCTCCTCCACCATAACCCTCAGCACTGGCTCCCCTCAGGGCTGTGTGTTGAGCCCTCTTCTGTTCACTCTGCTCACATATGATTGTGCAGCCACCCATACAGGTTGTCATATTGCAAAGTTGGCAGATGATACAGCGGTGGTGGGATGCATCACAAACAATGAGTCCAGCTACAGGCAGGAGGTGGAACATCTGGAGAGCTGGTGCAAGGACAATAACCTTCACATCAATGTGAAGAAGATGGAGATGGTCATGGACTTCAGAAGTATCAAACACAGTACCGTCCCCCCTGAACATAAGAGGATCTATAATAATAATAATAATGAATTTAATTTATAACGCACTTTACATTAATGAAAATCTCAAAGTGCTACAAAGTGATCTACAGTAGAAGTGGTCTCCAGCTACAAGTACTTGGGTGTGCACCTAAATGACAACCTCAGCTGGGGCAACAACTCCACCAGCCTGATCAAGACATCAGAGACTCTACTTCCTCAGGCGGCTGAGACGAGCTGGTCTGGGAAGCTCAGTTCTCACCTCCTTCTACAGGTGTGCAGTGGAGAGCATCCTGTGCTCCAGCATCAACGTGTGGCATGGAGGCTGCACAGTTGCAGAAAGAAAAGCTCTGCAGAGAGTGGTGAAGGCTGCACAGAAGATGTTGGAGTCAGTCTCCCCACCATCACAGACATCTACACCTCCAGATGCAGGAAGAGAGCCACCTGCATCATGAAGGACCCCACTCACCCAGCACACACTTTTTGCCCCACTCCCCTCAGGAAGGAGGTTAAGGAGCATTAAGTGTAGAACTACTAGACTGAGGAACAGCTTCTACCCTGAGACTGTTAGACTCATGAATAAATAACCAGAATAATCACTGTGAAAAAAATCACTGTGATGCCGCTTGATTGTTAATTTGTGCTGCGGATTTATTTCATGTTGCTGTGTTCATTTGTACTCATCAGCTCACAGACTCATGTTCGTGCTGAAGTTGTTCAGCACATTATTTTACTGTTAGTGCTTAGTGTATTCTTAGTTTAGCATATTTTTTAGTTCATACCTTACATTTTATTAGTTTTTTTCTTTTACAATTTATACTTTAGTTGGATGTAACTGGGACCTGTGTACACAATTTTGTTCCATCACATCACATGTGATGAGAATTACAATAAAGAAACCTTGATCTTGACATGAGGGCATGGGGGGATTAAACCTGCTACTTTCTAGTCACAAGTCAGTTGTCGTACCACTGCACCCCAGCCACCCCTCTTATTGTTCCTCAATGTTTAACAAGTTGGACAAAGCATCTTTTACTTTTTAACACATAAGGATAAGTTTTAGTCATTTGAAATGCTTGGAGCTTTGCCAGCATGAACTGAAAGATGAGCATTGTGTTTTCATGACCTCTTCCATGAGTAACGCCTCATTAAAAAAAAAAAGCAACAAATTATGTTACACCTACATGTCAGTGATCTCCTGTCAGACCTAATTTCTCATAGTTATTTTCTCTGACGAGTTGCTGTGATTTTCTGTTCCCACAGATTTCATCATGTGATGTTATTAACCTCATTATTTACACCTTTCTCCTCATAACTCCCCTTTGTCCCTCTGGCTTTGTGTGAAGTCGCCCACACCACATTCCTCTGCTAAGAAGAGAATCAGCTCCCAGATCTTCCTCGCTCCTCAAACAGCTTCAAAATACAACAGATGAAGGACGTACGCTGCTCAACAGACGGATCATGTAGCGTTTGGACGGCCTTCAAGAACAGCATTATACAAGTCATGGAACAAGGCAAAGTGCTGAGCAGAAGATGGAAAAATAAATCATGGGAGAAAAGTTTTACTATTGTTTACATTTTTATACATTACATTCAATGAATTTATTAAAAAAACTGTACAGTTGGTTGAATGTAGCATTATTCAGTATTTTGTTAATACAGAGTTTGTGTCACATGAAGCACAGAAAAGTGTTTTTGTGAAGAAAAAGCTATTTTCCGCAGATGATGAAGGTCAGTCCATGGGCTGATCCTGCCTCTCTTTGAACTCCGTAACTCTCGCCTGAAAGAAAATGGAAACAATCTTGAAAGAAAATGGAAACAATCTGTGGGTATAACTGAAGATGGAAAAACTGTCTTGAACTAAAAAGAATTGTTTGTTCGATGTGTTTCAACACAACTGGCTTTAATTAATAGTAACTAACAGGTTCCCGCAGAACAGGCTGGATGAGCTCATTTATTTATTACATGCAGATATGATGGATAAGGAAGACACCTTTCATTCTCTCCTGAGGGCCACTGGGGGCCCTTCACGAAGGAGGAAACGGAGCGATTTACTCCAGTTTAAAACCTTGAAGTAAGTAAGCTCCTCGGATGTGACACAAACTTTTGAACATCACAAAAACAAGTCCAGTCTACGGAAGGGTATTGCTCTCATCCATGAAATAATATTTTTTGAGCTTATGTAGTAAAAACGTGATATTATGTAGTAAAAACGTGATATGTAGTAAAAACGTGATATTATGTAGTAAAAACGGGATATTATGTAGTGAAAACAAGATAAGTATAGATGTAGAAACGTACTCATCCACATGGTGGCAGTAGTAGGCTTTTTTCCTGCATGGACAACTGGTAAAAAGAGTAAGAACAAAGTTCGCCCGTACGCTGTTTTTAGCCTGCATGCTAAAGAGTAATGGCTGACTGTTTGGACAAACATCTTGTTCTGTTTACTCGTCTGAACATCATTGAGGTATGTCAGAAGAACACCAAACCTGTCATGCTCCCTTTGGGTGTGGGTGTGTGTGTGCTGTGTGTTTAAATACACACACACAGTACATATACTGTACAGTGTAAGGGCGAACTTGTTCTTACTCAACTTACCAGTTGTCCATGCAGGAAAAAAGCCTACTACCAAGTGGATGAGTATGTTTCTACAACTATACTTATCACGTTTTCACTACATAATATCACGTTTTCACTACATAATATCACGTTTTCACTACATAATATCACGTTTTCACTATATAATATCATGTTTTCACTACATAATATCACATTTTCACTATTTAATATTACGTTTTTACTACATAATTATCACGTTTTTACTACATATCACGTTTTTACTACATAAGCTCAAAAAATATTTCATGGATGAGAGCAATACCCTTCCGTACCAGTCACCTTCGTTTAGCATCTCAACAGAATCCACACAAACTATCCAAACAGTTTGGATAATAGTGTGTGTGTGTGTGTGTGTGTGTGTGTGTGTGTGTGTGTGTGTGTGTGTGTGTGTGTGTGTGTAGTCATGGCACACTCAATGAACAACAGAAAACCCTGGGAAGAAATAAAGCTTCATGTGTTGTTTGTGTTCCTCAGAAGAAGAAAAAAACAGAACCCTGTGCTGAGGACAGCTGAGCCTCTGAGTGTCATGTCAGCGGTGGGATAACGAGGCCTCAGACATTTAACAAAAACACTGGAACTTACGTTCAATTAGACCTGGTTTCATTAATTTGAGCCAGAACCTGCCTGAACAGGATCGGGGAACTCCCTTATTTTGAAAGGGTGGGTTCTGGTAACCGTTTGCTTGGATCTGGTATCTCTCAGGCTTAATAATAATAAAGTTGTGAACAAGTTTGACTGCCTTGAATGAATAAAACCTACTGCCTTGAATGAATAAAACCTACAGGAAGGGAAACAAGTATTTGAACACCCTGCAACTTTGCAAGTTCTCCCACTTAGAAATCATGGAGGAGTCTGAAATTTTCATTTTAGGTGCATGCCCACTGTGAGAGACATACCGGTAATCTAAAAAAAATAATAATAATCCAGAAATCACAATGTATGATTTTTTTAATAATGTATTTGTGTGTTACTGCTGCAAATAAGTATTTGAACACCTGCCAATCAGCAACAATTCTGGCCCTCAAAGACCCGTTAGTTGGCTAAGACCAAAGAGCTGTCCAAAGACACCAGAGACAACATTGTAAACCTCCACAAGGCTGGAAAAGACTACGGGGCAATTGCCAAGCAGCTTGGTGAAAAAAGATCAAGTGTTGGAGCAATTGTTAAAATGGAAGAAGCTAAACATGACTGTCAGTCTCCCTCGGACTGGGGCTCCATGCAAGATCTCACCGCGTGGCGTATCGGTGATCCTAAGAAAGGTGAGGAATCAGTCCAGAACTACAGGGGAGGAGCTGTTCAATGACCTGAAGAGAGCTGGCACCACTGTTTCAAGGTTACTGTGGGTAATACACTAAGACGTCATAGTTTAAAATCATGCATGGCACGAAAGGTTCACCTACTTAAATCAGCTCACGTCCAGACCAGTCTTAAGTTTGGCCATGACCATTTGGATGATCCAGAGGAGTCATGGGAGAAAGTTCTGTGGTCAGATGAGACCAAACTAGAACTTTTTGGTCTTGATTCCAGTCGCCGTGTTTGGAGGACGAATAATGATGAGTACCATCCCAAAAACACCATCCCTACTGTGAAGCATGGGGGTGGAAGCATCATGCTTTAGGGGTGTTTTTCTGCACATGGGACAGGACGACTGCACTGTGTTAAGGAGAGGATGAGCAGGGCCATGTATTGAGAGATTTTGGGGAACAACCTCCTTCCCTCAGTTTGAACATTGAAAATGGGTCATGGCTGGGTCTTCCAACAAGACAATGACCTGAAGCACACAGCCAGGATGCTGGTGAAGATTCTCAGTCATCCAGGACATGATAAAAATAAAATAAAAAGGTGTTCAATACAGAAACAACTGGACTTTATTTGTAACAGAAGACGTTTCGCTTCTCATCCAAGGAGCTTTCTCAATAATTACATAAATAACACAGCCAGGAGAACCAAGGAGTGGCTCTGTAAGAAGCAGATCAAGGTTCTGGAGTGGCCTAGCCAGTTTCCAGACCTAAACCCTAGAAAATCTTTGGATGGAGCTCAAAATCTAGAGAAGATGGAGGAATGGGCCAAAATCCTGCTGCAGTGTGCAAACCTGGTGACAAACTACAGGAAACGTTTGACCTCTGTCATTGCAAACAAAGGCTACTGTACAAAATATTAACATTGATTTTCACAGGTGTTCAAATACTTATTTGCAGCAGTAACACACAAATAAATTATTTAAAAAATCATACATTGTGATTTCCAGATTTTTTTAATTATTTTTTTAGATTATGTCTCTCACAGTGGACATGCACCTAAGATGAAAATTTCAGACCCCTCCATGATTTCTATGTGG
Organism: Garcialebias charrua; assembly: GCA_038048925.1. Lineage (NCBI taxonomy): Eukaryota > Metazoa > Chordata > Actinopteri > Cyprinodontiformes > Rivulidae > Garcialebias > Garcialebias charrua. The sequence continues at coordinate 8,046 of JBBPBX010009053.1, read as the reverse complement.
GAGAACTTGCAAAGTCGCAGGGTGTTGAAATACTTATTTTCCTCACTGTACTGTATATTGGATATGTAAACTGAAAATAATTACATAAACACTCATTTTAAACACAACAGCCACTTATGAGCTTCTTAATATCACATCAAAGCTGCTCCTTCAAGTAAGCAGTTCTGCTTCTACCCTTAAAAAAATATCCACCCCTAAAAGTTCAGTCATGGGCAATTTAATTAAAAATATAATTAACGAACAAAACTAAATTGCAAATCAGTTTTACAATTTAAGTGGGTCATTAATAAAATGTTGATTATTTATTAAAAATACAAGAGAAATGTTGGGTAATCATGTGATGTACGTCAGGTAGGGCTGGGCGATATGAACCAAAATTAATATCTCTCTATTTTATTTTATTTTTTACAAAAATCGCGATGGAGAATTTTGTGAGACAGGAATTTTGGGTTTTCATGAGCTGTATGCCAAAATCATCAGTATTAAAACAATAAGACCTGAAATATTTCAGTTGGTGTGCAATGGATCTAAAATATATGAAAGTTTCATTTTTATCATTACATTATGGAAAATAATGACCAAAGGTGGGCATATGACCGCTAAGTAGCGCTAATGCGCTAATCCGCTTACAGCGGACCTAACGTTTTTGTCAGCGTAACAGCGGTTTGACTAACTTTTATAATTCATAAGCGGATTTGCGCTATTTTTATTTAAAATGCAGTACCGTTAATAACTAATTATCTATCAGTAAAAACGAAAAAACTTATTTACGGGCCCGGACGACTGCTAACAGACCATATCCTGTCAGCGTCGGATGTGGTCCGTGACAAAAAAGCGTCCCCTCAGTCTCTTTGCTAGAGCGAGCGCTCTCAGTTAGCAGCCAGTGTGTTACTCTGCAGCCTTATTGCTTGTTTTCGAAGAGTCAGACGAAGAGTTTTTAACATGGAGGGTGAACTTATGGATGTTTCTCAGCGGCCTACGCGACGCGTCTGGATTTTAAAAAGTATTTCGCCATTTGCCCTCTTCAAAATGGCGGCCGCGACGGCCACAGAAGATAAGGACTTTCCATGAAAACACGGTAAAAACAATTATTTCTTTGCTGAGAAAAAATATATTTCTTAGCTGACTTTATAGCACAAGGTTTTTCTGAGCTTAACCGGTTCAAATGGTCAAATCTGCTGGATTAAAAAAAGTATTTCGCCATTTGCTGCCGCCATTTTGAAGAGGGCATTGGCGAAATACTTTTTTTAATCCAACAGATTTGACCATTTGAACCGGTTAAGCTCAGAAAAACCTTTCAGGTTTTTCTGAGCTTACTTTTTACTCTCCTCCTCATCAATCTTTTTCAAGAATTGATTTTTTTCTAGTTACCCAATCATTAATGACAGCGGTCGCCTCTACTAACATTGGGAACATAGTACTTTCAGATCATAGTCCTATCTATCTCTACATGACTGCGGTCAGTACTATTGTGAGAAGTACTATTGTCCAGAAGGATTTTGTAACCGCCAAACATCAACAAGACCACTGGCTTCGCATAAACCTTTAAGTGCAGTATGTGTTTTTGGGGTGCGCGATATCACAGCGCTTCTGTCTAACGTCATGTCCATCACCTCATTAAAGTCTCCCGCTGCAATAACGGGATAATTCCCTAAATCCATTATTTTCTTCTCCAGTTGTCCAAAAAAAGAAGGGTCATCAACATTAGGTGCATATACATTTGCCAAAATAAATTTGGGTGTTCTAATATCATCAGTGAACAAGTAGTGAGCCTTTTCACTTTCCCAAAAGATGAAATACTTCGTCAAGTATGGAATAAATAAAGATGCCCCGCTTCCTGAACAGGTAAGACAAAAAATATACAGTATATATACAGGTGCAGACCTAAACCTGCTGTTTCTGCTCATCTAACTTCCTGCTTCCTGAACTGAAGACAAATTCCTCAAATCTCAACTTTGATTGATAATTTCGTCGTTTTATTTATTGTCCGCCATGAATATTTAATAGGGGCGTTCTAAAGACGTTCATCCTCCTACGTCACAGATGGTGCATTCGCGTGTAGTCGGATATTCCAAGAAGAAACACTGGTTTTAATTTTAATCTCAGTTTGAAAGGAATTTTCATTAATTTATCATTTTGTTTGCAAAAACGAACATAGTTGAATGATACAAGATATATTATCTTCTATCATTTCATGAAAAGAAGGAAGATGATGTCACAGACACTTTAAAGAGACACGCTGCTCAACTATCCATCTTTTGTTTCAGTCTTATACTGCCATCAGGTGGTCAAAACAGGCACTACACTCCTAACAAATCAACATTTCTTCTAAAATTTGACAATTAATTATTGTTAAATTTCAAACAATATTATCATTTATGGCAATAATTTCTGAGACAATTAATCACCCAGCAAAATTTGTTATTGTGACTGGCCTATGAAATGGCATCTATTTTATTAAAAAATTTCTGGGGGAGACCCCAGAACTGGATGAACAGATCATCCTTGATCTGTTTAGCGGTCTGATCTGAATCTAAAGTAGCTGAACTTTTGATCCAAGGATATATTTAGCGCCATACTGGGAGCCGTCTCAATTCTAAACTGAAAACTGTTCACAGAAAAGTTTATGATCAGTTTATTGGTTTGGGCCAGGCGACAAAACTTAGAACACATAACTCATTTCATGTTTTAATTAACAAACTATATGGGATCTTTTGAAAAATAAATAAAAATCAGAAATGACCTGACAAGTAGTGTCCACTTTGTGTGTAATTTAGTCTCAGTATAAACACGTCGTCGATGAAGGCCTCAGTTTTTGGTAACAGAACGTTAGTGATCAAACAGCATCAAAAAGACTAAGAAACGCACCAGAACTCATTTTGTTTTCATTTTCAGGCCTCAACTATTTCAAGAGGAACTAATCCAGTGGTTCCCAACCCTGGTCCTGGAGGAAATGATAGTTAGACCAGTGGTTCCCGACCCTGGTCCTGGAGGAACTAATTGTTATAGACCAGTGGTTCCCAACCCTGGCCCTGGAGGAACACCATCCTGCAGATTTTAGCTGTTTCTCTGCTCCAACACATCTGACTCAGCGATTTAAATACTTCCTCAAGTTCTGCAGAAGCCTGTTAATCACCCATTTATTAAAATCACGAGTGTCAAAGCAGGGAAACAACTAAAGCAAGCAGGAATCACTGCTAACAGAATTGTAATACACTATTTTTTAACTTATTTTAACTATTCTTTGATGGATAGGAACAGAAAATATATAATAATGAAGTTTAACAACTACTAACATGATTTAAGACATAGTATTTTCTGAGAAATGTTATACACTTAATAATGACTTGTGAAATTTGGTGCATGGAGAAAAGAAAACGAGTGTTGCTGAGGAAATGTTAAATGTTTGTGATGGCTTAATTCAGAAAAAACTTGACAGTGATAATAATAATAATAATAATAATAATAATAACTTTTATTTATAACGCACTTTACATCAAACAGATCTCAAAGTGCTAACAGATCTCAAAGTGCTAGGATGTGATAGGATGATGGACAGAAAGAAGAAATCTGTTTGGCTGGCTGCCCGCCAACGTTCCAGGA
>JBBPBX010009052.1:0-60976 GCA_038048925.1 Garcialebias charrua | reverse complement strand
CGAGAGAGGCAGAGGGAAGCCCCGGGCGACCCCCAGCAAACACAATACATAAATCCCAAGAGGCTGCAGCGACGAGCCCTCAGGCCCTGCCGGCAACCCGTCCCCACCAGAGTAGATCTGGCCTTGGACACCGAGCCCCGAGTCCTGTGGTCATACCACCCTCCAACAGAGGCCCGACAGAGCAAGGGCACCCAGGTCCCGGCAGGCAATCACCAGGGCGGGCCAGTACACACCCGATCACCCAGCCCAGATCCCGAGAGACACCAACGCACCAGCGGCAATGGGGCCCGCCACCGGAGGGGGGCGCGACCGGGGGAAGTAGACCCCACATTAAATGAGGGGCCTGAATTGATCCAAGGGAGGGGACCACCAAAAACCCAACCTGAGACACAAACAGGCCACACAGACAGCCCAACAGAGCCTTTGTCAGGCTGACCATGTGCCCCACCCACCTGACAGCGACCACAAGCCTGCTCCAGGCCAGGGGCCAGAGCAGCAGGGAGCTGTAGCCGAGGAAGTCTGGCCCATCACACCAAAAGCCCTGCTCCACAGGCCCGGAGAAGCCCGGGCACACGACACATGCACCCACCCACACACAAAGCACCCCACCGCGAATGTCCCAAAGGCCGATCAGTCAACACTCTGTCAAAGCGAAGTCACGCGCCCAGCCACTGCCCTACACCACCAATGACCACACGCACACTACCACACACCCTGCCAAAAGCCGGCAGCCACCCCAGCCACAGGGTCGGCCATCGCAACCAGGAACCTTGATCAAAAAATCGTAACAACCCAGGGAGAACAGGAGCACTGACCCCACCCCCAACCGTCCCCCAAGGTCCAAAGCCCATCCACAGCCTAGACCCCAAACAGGCATCCTACCCCCACTCCCTACCCCCGACCCCAAATGTCAAACGGAGAAAGGCTGTGTAAGGAAAAAAAAATCCTCGACTTACAACGGTCTCGACTTACGACGATTCAACTTTACGAACGCGCTTTACGAATGCGCTCCCATGCAGCAGAAAATACGGTACCGAAACGAAACTTAGAGGAGCTTGAAACTTTCACCGTTATGCCGACGATACACAGCTTTATATCAGGACTGGAGCATTATCATCATCACCATTGTCATCTCCATCTTCACTCACTGCCCTCTCTACCTGCCTGGAGGAAATAAGGGCATGGCTGAATCAGAACTTTCTTCAATTAAACTGCTCCAAGACTGAGGCCATAATGATTGGCACCTCTCACCAGGTACAAACATCAACTTTAACAACAATTTCCTTTTCTGGTCAAGACATCCCCCTCTCCACCTCTGTTACAAATCTTGGAATAAAAATGGACTCTCATCTTACATTTGAAAATCACATTAAGCATCTGTTTAAAACCTGCTTCTTCCATCTTTGAAACATCTCCAAACTTCGCCCATCTCTGACTTTTTCTGATGCTGAGAAACTCGTCCATGCCTTTGTCTCCTCCAGGCTCGACTACTGCAACTCCCTGTTTATTGGAATCCCTGGCAAAAACCTTCAGAAGCTTCAATATATTCAAAACAGTGCAGCAAGGATCTTGTTGAGAGTTCGTAAATTTGAACATATTACACCCATTCTCCATAACCTCCATTGGCTTCCTGTCACCTACAGAATTCAGTACAAAACTGCTCTCATTACCCATCAATGCTTACACAGAACTTCACCTGACTATCTAAAGGACATTCTTGCACCATATTCATCCACCTGGTCTCTACGATCACAGAACAGTAATCTACTTCACATTCCACAAACCAAATTAAGGACCATGGGAGACCGGGCATTCTGCGTGGCTGCCCCCCGCATATGGAACTCCCTCCCTGACTACCTGAGAGCTCCACAGTTACTGGTTGACTTTAAAAATGGCTTAAAGACTTTTCTTTTTAAGCAAGCCTACTCTGTCTCCTCATGATTTTATCTTTGATCCTGGTTGATATTATCATTGTTTTTAATTGATTTTATTATTGATTTTTGTTGTTTTATCATTGATTTTACTTGATTTTATCACTTGTTTTTATTTGATCATTGATTTTAGTTGCACTTTGTAGCACTTTGAGGTTTTTGTTAATGAAAAGTGCATTACAAATTAAATTCATTATTATTACTCCTATCTCCTTTCACTTTAAACCCTTTTCCCACTTTTCTGCCTTACTTTTCTCCTTTGTTTTTTGTCCTTGTGTCCATTACATCTGAAATAAAACCAAAGCAAATTCAAATATAGTTTAATTCATATATCAAGCGAAGCACTATGGCCAGTTGTAATGCTCTGCTGTGAAAGTAAATCTGTTGGGCCTCACCTTGACAATCAGACAACAGAGTACAGTACCACAATCTAATGTCAGACAGGACACGGGGGGAAAAAACGGGCCTCTCTTGTAAATGAGACGAGAGCGACCTGCAATAAATGAAGGTTGAATCAACATAAGTGTGGCATGCAGGGCGGCACGGTGGCTCAGTAGGTAGAGCTATTGCCTCTTAGCAAATAGGTTGTCAGATCAAATCCTGGCCCAGGACCTTTCAGAGTGGGGTTTGCATGTTCTTTCTGTGCTGCGTGGGTTTCCTCCAGGTACTCCAGTTTCCTCCCACAGACCAAAAGCATGCATGTTAGTCTGACTGGTAACTATAGATTGTCTCTAAGTGAGAGTGAGAGAGTGAATGGTCGTTTGTCTCTATGATGGACTGAAGATTTGTCCAGGTGTCCCTGTGATGGACTGGGAACCTGTTCAGGGTGTCCCCCACCTCTCACACACTGATTGCTGGATATGGGCACCAGTGACACCTGCAATCTAAAAAGGAAAAAGCAGGTAAAGATGATGGATGAATGGATGAGTGTGGCATGCATCAGTATTCACCCCCTTTACTCTGACACCTCAAGGTGCCTTAAGAGGTCACCTGGGGCCTCATGTACAAAGACTTGCATGGATTTCCTACTGAAAAATGGTGTACGCATAAATCGGGAAATCCATATATGTACAAAGCCATGAATCCATGAACCCAGTTGCACTTTTAAGATAGCACTTTCTATTGAAATGTATGTGAATTGTTTCTGTTCAGTGCCCTGAGACAACTTCTGTTGTGACTTGGCCCAAGCCCGGATTTTCGCAGGGGCTTCCCTGGGCTTCAGCCCGGGGCCCCGGCACTTTTGGGGGCCCTGCCCCCGAAGGAAGTTTTTTAGTTTTTTTTGTTTTGTGAACGGATAGTGTCTGAACTCAGTCTGCTACTGTTGGAGTTCAGTCAGAACTCTACGTGCTATACGTGCTTGAGAGAGCTGTGTCTGGAGAGGAGCAGAGGGAGGAGGGAAGCCCGCGCGCTTGGTCCCCCTCCCACTGCCGCGGCTGGGGGGGGAGGGTGTTGCGCAGGTGCGGCAGGTCCCGCTGCCGCTGCGGGGGAGGGGGGTGCGCGGCTGCGGCCGGTCCCCCACCCGCCGCTGGTGATAAGGAAGAGAAAGCGGAGGTGGAGGTGCATGGAGAAATAAAAGGTGCAGGAAAGAAAAGTGAGAGGAGCTGGTGTAGAGGGAGCAGCCATACAGGGGCGGCTAGAGGAGATGGAGCTGGGGGCCCCAACCAGAAACGAGGGAAGAGAAAAAATGCTGAAGTGGCTGCACGGGCCAGCAAAATGTGTGCAGAGATGATGCACAGTGACAGTGAGGCTGGTGCTCTGAGTTCAGTGAAGCCTCTGTGTCACAGGCTGACTGAGCCTCGTTATCCTGTGGAAACTTTACTGTCTTCCCTCAAACAGGCAAAAGGACTGAGAGGAGTTAAAGTTGAAAGTCACTTTCCAAACTTGAGAACTTATGACTCAGCCAGACATTACATAAGGCACAAAACAGAATCTGGGTTCACTGACCAAGAAATTTTCAGATTAAAGAAAATAATGAGCAAAGTCAGAAAACAATTCTGAACAAATGATGAACACCAGCATTTTATTTTTGTACCCATAACCTCTCACTCAACATGGATTCTTTTAAAATAACATCTTTAAGCTAGAGAGGCTGTGAAGCGCGCACTGGTTTACCAAACCATTAAGTATAAAAGCATTGACGTTCTGCTTTTACAAGAGACACATGATGCATCAAATGAGACAGTGGCGCAGGGAAGTTTGTGTTGAAGTCCTGGCAACAATAGCTATTCAGTGATTTTATTTTGTGATGGAAGCATTATATTCTAGTTTCAAACCCTAACATGTGGTTTTGTATTTAACCAGTTCAGGGTTGTTTGTAGTTTGTGACAACTGGCATATTAAAGTTATATATATATATATAAAAAAAAAAAAATATATATATATATATATAATTAGATATCTTAAAATGTTTTTATTCAATGTTAGTACCTTGAAAAACTATAAAAGACAGAGGTAGGAAAGCCAAGGTGATTCAAAATCTGAGCTGCTACTGTATTGTGTGCAGTTTCGTCGAGGCCTCAGCCCACAGAGCAGCCGAGGCATGAGATGGATCCAACACGAGGAGACAGCCATTGCAGCCTGCTGTCACCAGATCCATCAAGTCTCTCTTCTACAGAGAGAACCTACAGTTGTGGATATATCAATCATTTCTACAAGCACAATCTAGCATATTTAAATGTTAGTCTAGTAAAAAAAATTAAAAAATCATGACTGTTTTACTCGTGGTTAAACAAGCTGGTTAGGTAAGAATGGCCTTACTGTGAATTAGTATTTTCCAACATCTAACAATGCACCAACGTCAATAAATGCAACAAAGACAAATAAATGGAATAAACTTTTTTTTATGCAAACTACACTTTTTGTTTTACCAATAAGCTCCAAGACTATGGAACGATCTCCCTCTTCCCATCAGACTAGCCCCTTCACTGTCCATTTTTAAAACCCACGGTCTCTCTTGTAAAGGAGTCCTCGAGGCTCAATAAGACTAACTTGTATAAATAAAGGTTGAATGAATACAGTATACTGCATTGACTTTAATGTAATTATCAATTTAATTCAATTCAGTTTATTTATATGGCGCTAAGTCACAACAGATATTGTCTCAGGGCACTGAACAGAAACATTTATCACAAAACCAAGATGAAAACAAACAAATGTAAAGTTTTTACAAATACTGTAGCTACTGTCAACTCTTCCCTACGGTGGCCGAGGGGTGCAAACGCGCAGCAAAAACAGAACAGCACGCTGCAAAAAGAAAACAGCATTCCAAAAGTTGAAACACGCATCAAAATGAAAACAACAGCGTTCCAAAAGTTGAAACACGCATCAAAATGAAAACAACAGCGTTCCAAAAGTTGAAACACGCATCAAAATGAAAACAGCGCTCCAACAGATGAGGCGCACTGCAAAAGATAAGTTGCGCTCCCAAAGGGGACGACCTGCAAACACAGAGCGACCTGCAAATAGAAAAGCCACAACGGAAGTGCTCCAGACCACTAGGGGCAGTCGAACAAAGAACAAATCATAAAGCATATTATAGTTTTCGGAATGGCACTAGTTATTTGTGTATTTTAACTTATTTATTTTAAGAATATTTTACACTACATCGGAACTATCACGTTGTATTGTTTTAATTGTGTGCGGAGTAGGATCAACGCATGGATGCCAAGTTGGGTCAATGGTTAAAGAGACTGCCTTGGATGCGGGAGACCCTGGTTCAAATCCCGGTCTCGGAAATTTTGTGGTATTACTTTCTTTCTTTTTTTTAAGCCTTTTGTTTTGGATAGATCGGGTGAAATGGATAAATACATCTACATGTTTATTCTTTGTTGTTGCTTGGTTCGATCTATCCAAAACAAAAGGCTTAAAAAAAAAGAAAGAAAAAAAAAAGAAAGTAATACCACAAAATTTCCGAGACCGGGATTTGAACCAGGGTCTCCCGCATCCAAGGCGATCTCTCTAACCATTGACCCATCTAGGCATCCATGCATTGATCCTCCTCCGCACACTATTAAAACAAATACAACGTGATAGTTCCGATGTAGTGTAAAATATTCTTAAAATAAATAAGTTAAAATACACAAATAACTAGTGCCATTCCGAAAACTATAATATGCTTTATGATTTGTTCTTTGTTCGACTGCCCCTAGTGGTCTGGAGCACTTCCGTTGTAGCTTTTCTATTTGCAGGTCGCTCTGTGTTTGCAGGTCGTCCCCTTTGGGAGCGCAACTTATCTTTTGCAGTGCGCCTCATCTGTTGGAGCGCTGTTTTCATTTTGATGCGTGTTTCATCTTTTGGAACGCTGTTGTTTTCATTTTGATGCGTGTTTCAACAACTTTTGGAACACTGTTTTCTTTTTGCTGAGCGTTTGCACCCTTCGGCCACCGTACTTCCCAATAATAATGTGAAATCAAAAAAGCCCTGTCAGAATTAATTTTATTTAGAACATGAGAATTACACGCCTTTATTAAAAAGAAGTATTTAAAGGAGTATTTGGGTGAGTAGTGGAGCAGTGGTTAGAGACGGTGGGCCTGTGATCGAAAGATCACCGGTTCAAGCCCCGGTACAGACAACATAAAAAAATGTGGGTGGAAAAAGGTGAAACACCCACACCTGCCTCCACCCTCATTCACCACACTCTGGGCCCCTGAGCAAGGCCCTTAACCCCCACCATCTGCTCCCTAACAGGTCTCTCTTGAAAATGAGTTCTCGTGGCTCAATGAGACTACCTGTATAAATAAAGGGTAAATGAAAAAAAAAAAGAATAAATAAAAAGTGTGTAATGGCTCACAAGCCGTTTTCGCATTGGCCGGCCCTCAATGGCCCGGAGCTCCCCTGGGTGTCTCTGGGCCACCCGCGTTCATTACGCATTTGCCGCAAAGCCGCCTTGAAGTGGGTGGGCAGTTCTCTGGAAGTGGGTGGGGTGGTCTCTTCACGTGGGTGGAGTGTTCGTGTTTTAAGAGAGGAGACTCGGCAAAAAAAAAATTGTTAGCTGGATATATATATATTAGTGTTTCTGCGTTTAATTTTTGTTAATAACTGATCACAAATCAGCTTATGTTACAACGTAAATAACACGAAGCGCACACCCATTTCCGCCTTTCAGCGCGACCTGAATGTCATTAAACAGCATTAAACAATAACTAATATTGTCTAACTGTTGCGCGCAGCCAGGGTTTTAAAATATAACGAATAATCTCTAACTTTTACGTGCAGCTAAAATGTCAGGAGGAGTGATTGCTATATGGGCAAGTTGGACACCTGAAAATTCAGTCTGTTCGGATAGCACAACGAGTTAATGCGTTATCGTTTTGACCGGGAGAAGTGGGTTCGCTTCCAGCCTGGGACAAAGTTATTTTACTTTTTTTTCTTTTTATTCACATTTTCTTTTAAATAAAAAGGAGTTTGCAAACAAACTCCTTTTTATTTAAAAGAAAATGTGAATAAAGAGAAAAAAAAAGTAAAATAACTTTGTCCCAGGCTGGAAGCGAACCCACTTCTCCCGGTCAAAACGATAACGCATTAACTCGTTGTGCTATCCGAACAGACTGAATTTTCAGGTGTCCAACTTGCCCATATAGCAATCACTCCTCCTGACATTTTAGCTGCACGTAAAAGTTAGAGATTATTCGTTATATTTTAAAACCCTGGCTGCGCGCAACAGTTAGACAATATTAGTTATTGTTTAATGCTGTTTAATGACATTCAGGTCGCGCTGAAAGGCGGAAATGGGTGTGCGCTTCGTGTTATTTACGTTGTAACATAAGCTGATTTGTGATCAGTTATTAACAAAAATTTAACTCAGAAACACTAATTCAGCTAACAATTGTTTTAGGGGTTTCTCGTTTCTGTAGTTAAATTTGAATGAAATTCAACCCTCGCGCTGAGGTTGTTTGAATGAGTCCCGCCCCTGCTGCAAACAACGAATCAAATGAGAGCTGAAACTAGCCCTGTCGGGCTCGGCCCGATAAGAACCACGGTGAAGATGGTTCCAGAACAAGGGTGGATCCCGGGCGGAAAAGGTAAATGCGAAGACGCCGAACCCGGGTTAGAAGCTGGGAGAGCCGGGGAGGGCCGGCCAATGCGAAAACGGCTACAGTCACTTGGAAGTGATACAAATTATAACAGGACATTGTAGCTTGAAACTATTGTAAATTTGAAAATATTATACAGTATTGATGAAATATAGTGTTGAGAGCAATTGTGTTTTCTGATTAAGGTCTAAAAATATTTCTTTAAAATTTTGAAGGATAAAAACAAGTGAGGTTTATAATTTGTGCATTTTGCTAACCCAGTTTTTATAATGTATACACTTTCAGAGAAACCTTAATTATTTTCCAGTACCCGTAAATGACTTTAGACTGTCTTTGATCCAACCTGTTCAGAAACAGCCATATGAAAGAGGTTTATGATCAAAATTTGTACTGGCTGACATTCAGTAATAAACTAAATTATTAAGATGTGAAATCTTCTGAAAACATCTTGTGAATTCAGTAAAACAACAAAAGTTTTATAACACACCAAAGCATACCTGTCAAGTTTGGGATTTAAAAATAAGGGAAATTTTCTGCCGGGTACGCCGAGCCATCCCACTAGCCCAGGGATCTACAACCTTTATGATCAAAAGAGCCATTTCTGCCCCTTTGTTCACTAAATTAAACGTTTCCGGAGCCACAACACCTGCTACAACTGGGATTCTCAACTGGTGGCCCACAGACCACTTTAAGTTTGTTAGAGGACAATTTTCTGACCGGTAGTTTTCTGGCCATTGTAAAGCTGAAAATATCTAATGATTTGTTGATATTTTTACATTTTAGACTAAAAAAGACCAGATTATCATAAAGAAGGAAAAATAATGTGATCTTTCCCAATTAAAAAATAAAATAATGAACTATGTAGGTCTAGGTAAATTATTTTAATTGTGGAAAAATTAAATATCCTACTTCGAATAAATAAAGTTAACTTGTGTTTTACTCCTTCTATTAGTTCTAGTATTCACACATTTGCAAAGGAAATGACAGGAAAAACTGCTAAAACTAGCCCTTTTGTTGTTATAAGAACAAATAAAATTCAGTTTAAAGTTAGTTTTGATCAAAGCTTGGAAGAGCCACTGCTGAGGGACCAAAGAGCCGCATGTGGCTCCAGAGCCACAGGTTGCAGACCCCTGCACTAGCCCAACCAAAGTCCAGAACCCCTTACATTTTAAGACAGGTTTACAAGAAATCTAAAATAACTACCTATCAGCCTCTTTCAAACCAGTTATGTGATCACAATCTGACAGGCTTACCTTTGTGCTTGACGGATTTTTCATGCTGACGGACATCGTTCCTTCCCCCATGAGAGAGAGACACTAAAGTCGCGGTTACAAATCTTAAAAAACGCGTAATAAACTTTAGGAAAGTAAATTCGCTGTCCCATTTTTCAACATATTTACACGAAGTCTTAACTTTTTTGGCAGGGACGCGTCCTCTCTCGTTACTTCTCGTTACATCCATCTCTGTGTTTTTCCGGGTTTGTTCTCGACCGCGCCGGCAGTAACATCGCGAGAACTGCCACCGAGGCGACTGCAGGTGGCAGTTCTCGCGAGACTAGTGACAGAGGCACCGGAATGTTTTTTTTTTATTTTTATAATATTATAATACGGGAGATTTCCGGGAAAATAATAATTCGGGATCACGACGGAAAAGAGGGTATAGTTTCCCGGCCAAAACGGGAGACTTGACAGATATGCACCAAAGCCAGTTTCAATATTACAATTTGAGCAATGTCTAGAAAATAAAGTCAGATTTTTGTTTCGTGCAGACAACTGAATCACTAATGAAGCTGAAACCTAGCTGCACCTTCTTCACAACTCATTAATGCCACCAATGTTTCAGTAACAATAAGACTAAATCAAGGAAATATAGGTCAGCAACCAATTAGCAACCACATCCTCTCTATCTCAGTCTTTACCTGCACTATGTCCAAGAGATATGTTTTTTTTTTTACTTTTGCTTTTCACATGTCGCCCTCTTATTTTCAGGAAAGGTTTCATGTTCTTCCTATAGGTAGGGTTGGCTTGGGTTTCCTGACCTATTCCTTAGTTATGCTGCTATAGACTTAGACAAATGGAGGACAAACTGACCACATTTCTTCACTATGCTACTGTCTTTACTTACTCTGTTTTGTATTTAATATTTTTTTTATCCTTGACATGTGTTTTGTCTTTCAGATACATCTGCACCTACATCTGGACCTGTCATTCTGTGTTTGTTTGTCTCTCCTTCCCGTCTTCTCCAACCCAGCTGGTCAAAGCAGATGGCCGCTTGTCCTGAGCCTGGTTCTGCTGGAGGTTTCTTCCTTTTAAAAAGGGAGTTTTTCCTTTCCACTGTTGCCATTGTGCTTGCTCAGGATGGGAGACTGCGACGAAGTGAAGATTCAACGAGTCTGCTGGCTTCCTTAGATAGAGAGCTTTACTAATTATGCAAATGTTTCTGTAAAGTGCCCTGAGACAACGTTGTTGTGAATTGGCATTATATAAACAAACTGACTTGAACGTTATAGCCCATGTAAGAAAACATTATCCATTACTATTCTTACTTTGACTTTAAAATAAGTTCATTAGGGTTCCTCATCCACTTTTAAGGTGTTAACAAAACGTTTTTCACCACCAATTTGCTTAAAGGCATACGTTTTCTGTCATCTCAATTTTGCCGACTGGTCATGAACATTACAAATAAATAAATGAAAACGTACAAAGAACAAAATCAACCAGATGAATGTGGAGCTGAAGGGATAAATAATGCTGTCAGCAAATGGTAAAAACTTCACAAGAGAGAGGACGATTAATTCTGCTTGATGACCCATAGTTTTTAAAGGCTTATAGCACAACAAACCAAGACACGCACACAAAATGTTTTAGTCAGATTTAGCAGAGGCTGTGTTTGTAAAACTCTCAGCTCCTCAGTCCAGCTCAGATTCTAATGATGCGTTTACTGCACCTCGGAAGCAGGGGACTCAATCATAAAATGTCAAGTATTATTTGCTAATAATGTATTCAACAGCGGCAATGTAGACAAAGCTATTTAGCAAATAAATAGGATTAACTAACATGCCCGTATTTAATAATTTAGGCTTATATTGAGGCTCTGAAAAATATGAACAATTATGGATGTCTTCTTTAAAAATAAACGCCACTAGCAAATGGACTTCAATCTGATCGATTACCTAAAACTCCATATATTTTGATGGTACATTTAAAAACGAAAACAAAATCCGAAGTATTACTTTTGTAAGAAAATGTACAACGAACTGGAATACATACACGCACAAAAAATACTTAATGAGTCCGGAGAAGTTTCATATATGTATATATTTTTGCAAAAAGAGAAAATACCACGAGGTGACCGCAAACACAACAAGCTGCTACGTTAGCAAACCCATTGCTGGTCAAATCGGAAAATAAACACGGTTTTGCATTTTCCATATAAACTCAAAATTAATAAAAGGGTTAAATATTGTGTTTACAAGTCCTACTCTCAAGTAACCGAGCTGCCAAAATGACCATTTGTTTAACGCTGGCTCCATTAGCATCTAGCCCCGTCAAGCTAGGTCGTCCTGCAACATCCCGGAGGGCAGTGAAAGCTAACAAGAGAGGCCGACCACGTTCTTGTGCAGGCCGGAGAATTGAATAATGTTTCCGAGCAAGACCCCATTGTGACCATGACCTCTTCAGAGGAAGCAGTTGGGGGGGAAGAAGAAAAAAAAACGCCCATCTCGTACTCACCAGTCACAATAAGCGCTAAGGTTTTTCAGTTTTCACTCGAAGAAGATTCACAAAGAACGCCAGAGAGGAGAAATAGCCACAGCTTTGATCCGTCCATGCGAAGCCTAAACTCTGAGGGCGACGCGGCTCAGCTGGGCTTCTGTGGCGAACAAAAAAATGATGCTTTGCCAGGAAGAACAGGAGCCGAGAGCCGCAGAAGGCGCGGAATGCTTTGCATGCGCATGCGCACTACACGAGTGCCTGAAGACTTCAGCAGCGAGGATTTCTGGCTGACGTCTCTGGAGGCGCTGCTTCCACAGGCAGATACTTCTTTCTTTCTTCATACAGGGATGCTAAAAAGGAGGCATGCGTTCATAAGTCTTCTTATCAACATATCCTATTAGTTATCCATTTTTAATATTAAACTATATAATCTCAAACTCAAATTATAGCTTTCAAATTTGGGCCACACAAGATGAAATCATGTTATTTAATTAGTGATTAGGGTTTCATGCACTGCTTCTACATTTTGGTCTAGTTTCATTAAATATATTTTAATGTCGCCTATGTGTTAAACATTTTTTTTAAACAAATTTATTCATTTTAAAATACAACACAAAACAATCCCACATGTGAGAGGAATACAGTATAAAATATAAAATGAAGGGCAGCAGAAGGAAGAAAAAAATCTCATCATATCTGCCCCCTTATTCAAACAATCAATTCAAACAATAATCATCTACAAGTAACAGAACAAAAAAAGAACAACTCTATAATTATTGAACTACAATTCATTCAACCTTTATTTAGGCAGGTTAATCCCATTGAGCCTCGAGGACTCGTTTACAAGAGAGACCTGGCTACAAACAAAGAATGATGACAACAGCAACAGTAGATTTTCCTTGGACAATCAACAATAGACAAACATAAGAGAGGCATACAGATTTTTTTAAAAACAGGTTAAAACAAAGATGTCAAAGTAGCAAAACAGACAGATTATAAGGCAAATGTAGAAAATCAAAAACAGGAACATGTCTGCATTGGTTTTTGCCAGGATTCCAACAGATTCTTAAAGCCATTTAGAGAGGTCAAGGTCGAGAGCTTCAGATCTTTTTGTAAGATATTCCAAGAAGCAGGAGCGGAGTAGAAGGCCCTTTTGCCAAGTTCAGTTCTCACTGACGGAACACTGCAGGTAATCATGTCCTGAGAGCGCACGCTGTAGCTGCACTCACGCAGAGACATGTAGGAGGAGATGTATGAAGGCAGCAGACCAAGAAGTGATTTAAAGATGAAAATGTACCAGTGGAAGAGTCTGCGTGAGGTTAATGATGACCAGTTAACCAGTGAATACAGGGTGCAGTGGTGGGTACGATAATCACAGCCAGTTATGAATCTTAGTGCACCATGATAGACAGCATCCAACATCTGCAGGGTGCTTGTAGGAGCATTCAAGTAGTAGATAATGTCACCGTAATCAATGGAGGGAAGGAAAATCATAGTTACAAGGTGTTTCCTAGCATTCAGTGATAGACAGGATTAGGGCTAGGAATTGAGAACCGGTTCTTTTAGAGAACCGTAGTAGTTCATTTCCATGGAATTGTAGGTTGCTTGTCTTAAAGGTACAGTATGCAGTTTCTGTAGAACTCCAGCACTTAGAAATATTTTCAACAGGCAAAGCATTCTGATCCCGCTCTGCCCCCTTGTGGTCTGTTAAATTTCAAATTCAAGCTCTGTTTTTATTGGCTGATTCAAATTCAAGCTCTGTTTTTATTGGCTGGTTACAAACTCTGTTTTTATTGGCTGGAAAATGGTGGGTCACCTTTTCTTTTTAGAAATGCTTATTTACCACCTGGAGAAGCAAGGGGACAATATATATATATTTTTTTTCCAGAGATTACCTGGCTAACATCAGTCTGTCAGGAGGTAGTGACAGAGTGAAGAAATATGTTCATAAAAAAAGCTACATACTGCAGCTTTAACGATTCAGTTTATCAATTCTACTCACTCGTCGTGATGACGCATTTACGTGATGACATCACAGACATCCGCCATGTTTGGTATTCAACATGGCGTCAAGGAAGAAGCGGTCTTCACAACAACAACAAAAAAAACGAAACCAGGGCTACTTGCAACACATGCAACGCGTAGATTACAATAAAGGGCGGAAATACTTCTAACATGAAGCATTTGAACACTCAGCATGCAGTTAGTTTGTACAAATGTACTGTCTTTAACACGCTGCTTGGTGGTGGAAGTGGAGCTAACAAAGCGTCCTCCTCCGTCTTAAATGTTGCAGCAGGTAACGTTAAACCCCTCCAGTTCCTGTCACTTTTTTTTTTTTTTTAAAGACATACAGACAAATAACTCACAAATGCACAAAACATTAGACCAAACCCAACGAAAACACAAAAACAACTAAAAACATTCAAGGTAACAAATATTATTCGATTACCGTGAGACAAAACTACAACAAAAATACATTCAATTTGTTATCCCAGAGATAGATGGCAAGATTTTGTCGATGAGATTTATTCATTGTCCCCATGTTAAACGTAAAGTGAAGCCCTTGTTCTCCTTAGGGCTAGACATCCAGTCCTTAGTGATTCAGTTTCATACACTTCTCAATCAAGTGAATACATTTGAACTTAATATAAAGTTAACACACTCAATGCTACTATACGAATGAAAGCATAGACTAGCTTAATTTTACCATCAGTCATTCCTCATAAGTATTCGTATTTTCCAAAAAAATAAAATTATCCCATATTTTTTTAAACACATCATATTTACCCTTAATCATAAATGTAAGTTTCTCCAAGGCAAGAGAGCTTGATAATGTAGACATCCAAGTATTTATTTGAGGCCTAACTATAGATATAGAAACTCAGGACAGTGTTAGTTTTACTATTTTATGCTTATGTCTATTATTATATGTTTCAGTGTTTCAATGTTTAGATGTTTACTGTTGCACCGAGGGACTGAGAGAAACGCAATTTCGGTCCTGTGTATATCCTGTACGTACATATTGCAGATCTGACAATAAAGTTGACTTTGACTTTGACTTTGAGATTTCCAGGCTCTGGCTATACTATATTTGACCTGGACCAGATAATACATTATGGATTTTTGATCACTCTTATTTAATTGGATTTGAGTAGGGAAGATTCCTAGGATACACAACCTTGGACACGGATCAATTTTAGTACCGATAATGAGTGAAATTTTGTCCAAAACCTCCTTCCAGAATTTCTGAATCTCTGGACATTCCCAAAGACAATGAGTCAAAGTGCCTTTATCCCCACATTTGGCACATGTGTCAGGATTGTTGGGATTAAATTTATTTAGTAGTGTTGGAGAAATATATGTTCTCATCAGCCATTTGTATTGGATTAATTTAAATTGAGTATTAATAGATTGCGTCTGTGCTTTCAAACAGGCCCTCTGCCATTCCTCTACTGATATATTACATTTCAAGTCCTCACACCATGCAATTCTTTTGTCTTCTGAGGAGGTCTGAGAGCTGTCCTTGATACTGTTATAAAAGCAAGATATTAGACCTTTCCTTAACTGACTGTTTGTTGCTAACTCTTCTATAGAAGTAAGAGTAGGTAATGCTATCGATTTTTGAGTACTTAAGATAAAATTTCTAACTTGCATGAACTTAAAAAAATGTTTATTTGAAATGTTGAATTTCTGTTTCAAATCTTCAAAGCCGACCATTATCCCTTTATCAAATAAATCAGCGATTTTGCGTAAACCCTTTGAATACCATGTTTTAAAACCCATATCTTTCCTACCTGGTTCAAATGACATATTGCCCCAGATCGGAGAAAACTGGGATAATATTGGTGTTTCATTTTTGAATTTATGTACATCGTACCATACTCGGATAGTGTTTTTAACAAAAGGGTTTGAAGTGTTTTTTATTAAATCTTTGCATTTCCTTGAGTATAGATATGAATTTAGGTTCCTGTCACTTGTTACTTTTTTGCTACTGCGTCCACTGTTTTGTATAAATAATCTCCATCTCCTGTAATAGCATTTAGTTGACGAGGATTGCCGGAGTCTGGCTGGCTCAGGCTGGTGCTAGCACACCTTTAGCTTCTCCTTTCATCGAAGGAGGGAAGAGTAAAATGACCGAGGCGAAAATAAATGAATGTCAAGCTGTGACCTGTGGCCAGATACTCCCCATCCTTCAGAAGCTGCACAAACATTACATTGTGCAGGCGGATTACTCTGCATTCACCAGGAGCATTAAAGAAAACATCTGGAATGATCTCTCCAAACGTTACAAAGTAAGTGACGGACATTTGTTAATTAATGGCTAGTAATAATTTACACTAAACAGTTTATATTTTATCTTTCTTTTCCCTAATTTTGTTTTCCTCCATTTAAAATTTCAGGATGACGATACCCAAGCGTTCCTGGAGAAAGCAACTGTTATAGACCCCAGATTTAAATCCAGGATGGATGAGAATAACCTCTGGGACAGGCTCAGGGCAGCAGCGGTGGCAGAAAACACTCTGGCAGTAACAACAACAGCAGAGGTATTTGAATTGGAAAATGTACACTGAACAAAAATAGAAACACAGCACTAAATAAATAAATACATCATGCACACAAATGGTGTACTATATTTTATTGCCTAACCCAATGAGAATTGATAAGGAATTGAATCGATAGATTATATCGATAAAGGAATTGGAATTGCCAAATTCTTGTCAATTCCCATCCCTAGACAGGATCTGTTTCTGAAAAAGAAACCTGTGGTGGACCACTAGGGGGCTCTACTCACACCCAGTGGACCGAAGGCATTACAGGATAATTTATTGTGAAAAGCCGGAGGACCGGATGTGGTATTGGATATATAAGGCGGTGTTGGGTGCTTCCCGCCAGTTTAGTAGGAGTTGATTAAAAGTGAAGATCTACATCCCGTCTCCTGTGTCGTCTCTTCACCGCCTCCTACACTGGTGACCCTCGTGAATTGACTATGTCGATATCTGAAGCTCCAGCCAGCGCTCTTCAGCTGTCCGCGGTTGTGGAACCTCCACCGGCGGCCCCACTCGCTTTTGCGGTGGCCGTTAAAATCCCGGACTTCTGGCTGCACGCACCTCAGTCGTGGTTCGCCCACATCGAATCACAGTTTGCTCTTCGCGGGATATCTGCAGACGACACCAAATACCACCATGTGGTCGCTTCACTGGACCCATTGTCCACCCAGCGGGTAATGAGCCTGCTACAAGACCCTCCTGCACAAGGAAAATACGACGCCCTCAAAGAACTCCTTCTGCAGCGTTACACACTCTCAGACGCGGAGCGCGCCGAGAAACTGTTTTCCCTCTCCGATTTGGGCGACGGCACAGCTCTCGAGCTCATGGAAGGCATGTTGTCTTTGAGGGGATCAGCAGACTGTGAGTTTCTCTTTCTCCACCTCTTCCTCCGCCGGCTCCCGGCTCCAGTGCGCACCGCCCTGGCCAACTCCTCGTTTCTGCAGCAGAAGGATTACCGCTCGCTGGCCCGCGAAGCCGACCGCATCCTGCTGGCTGCGAGGACTTTCGCGGTCCAGGCGGCGGTCCCCGGATCTCCAGCAGCACCTCAGCTTCAAGCAACGCCCTCAGCGCCGGACGAGCCATCGGTCGTAGCAGGAGTCGCTACCCGCAGGCGGTCAGGAGCCGCCTTTTGTTTCTACCACCAGCGTTTTGGCGCCAAAGCACGGCGATGCATCCCGCCGTGCAGCTTCAAGCCGCAGGGAAACGAGAACGCCAGCGGCCGCTAGCAGTCGCGGCCGTTGGCGACAAGGAAAGGCTGCTTTTCATTGAAGACTCGAGGTCGGGGAGGCGGTTCCTGGTGGACTCTGGCTCGCAGAAGAGCCTCGTTCCCCCGACTGGCTCCGACAGGTTGGCAGAAGGCTGCGGGCCGCAGCTAACCGCGGCTAACGGCTATCCCATCAAGACGTTTGGCGAAAGGTTGGTGACTGTGTTCCATGAACGGGACTTCCAGTGGAACTTTGTGGTAGCTGCTAGCTCAGTCCCTATTTTAGGGGCTGATTTTCTTTGTGCTCACGGGCTCCTTGTTGATGTAGCTAACAGACGTTTGATCGACGCTGTGTCTTTTTCGTCACTGCCTTGTGAGACGCGAGGAGCTGGGCCTTTAATGCATGCTAACTTTTTAGCTTCGGGTAATGTGTTTCAGCGTTTATTGTCTGAATTCCCCTCGCTGACTGTTCCTGATTTTGCAAACACAAACACAAAACATGGGGTCGAACATTATATTCCCACAACGGGCCCCCCGGTGTTCGCACGTGCACGCCGCCTCGATGCTACTAAGCTAGCAATAGCACAGGAAGAGTTTGCTAACATGGAGCGTTTAGGCATCGTGCAGCGCTCAAACAGTCCGTGGGCCTCCCCCCTGCACATGGTGCCCAAAGCAGACGGCAAATGGCGTCCATGTGGGGATTTCCGCCGCCTTAATAACATCACAGAGAACGATCGTTATCCCATCCCCCACATCCAGGATTTTTCAGTGCACCTGGCTGGGACCTCCATTTTTTCTAAAGTAGATTTAGTACGGGGGTACCACCAGGTTCCTGTGCATGTGGAGGATGTCCCTAAGACCGCTGTTATCACGCCTTTCGGCCTGTTTGAGTTTTTGCGCATGCCTTTTGGTCTTAAAGGTGCAGCACAAACATTTCAGCGGTTGATGGATTCAGTCCTAAGGGGTCTGTCCTTCGTATTTGTGTACCTGGATGACGTCCTGGTGGCTAGCAGCTCGGCTGAGCAGCACATGTCCCACCTCCGTGAGGTTTTTCAGCGCCTGGCAGCACATGGCCTGATTGTAAATACAGCGAAATGCCAGTTTGGACTGCCAGTCATTGACTTTTTGGGCCACCGCATTTCTGCAAGTGGTGCTGTCCCATTACCAAACAAGGTGCAGGCGGTGTCTGATTTCCCACAGCCCCAGTCTGTTAAAGCGCTACAAGAATTTTTGGGAATGGTTAACTTCTATTGTGATGTGTTGGTGAGGTATGTGGCCTCATCTCTCTCTCACCCAGTAGGAGGAGCCAGCGAGGTGCTCCCCAGGTTTTGCCAGGTGAAGAAGAAGAAGTGTTCGTGTGTAAATTCATTCATTCTGTTTCTGGTTTTGACGCTCGAAGGATTAAAGGCAACTGCTTGCAGATCAGTTTGTTTCTCCTTCTTCACCCGCGTGAAATATGTCAAGATCAGACGAGGATGTTGTTTCTTCGTCGGACCCCGCCGCCGCGACGTCTGCCCAGCTGTTGCAGCCGACCCCAGCCGACTCTGTTTCCGCAGCGAGTGTTAAGCTCCCGGAGTTCTGGCAGAGCGACCCGGTTTCGTGGTTCCAGCACATCGAGGCACTCTTTCGCCTCCGAGGCGTGAACGCAGATGAAACCAGGTACTTCTTGGTCGTGTCGGCTCTGGATATGCAGTCAACCCGCAAAGCCATGCCGCTGCTGCGCGACCCGCCGCACGTGGACAAATATGGCGCCCTCAAAGAGTTTCTGCTTCGAAGGTACACTTTGACTTCAACTGAGAGGGCTGATAAACTGCTATCGCTGCCGGGTTTGGGTGACGGCACGGCTGTGAACATGATGGACAAAATGCTGTCGCTACTTGGTTCAGACGACGGGGGTTTCCTTTTCCCTCACATTTTCCTGCGCCAGCTTCCGTCGCAAGTGAGGGCTACTTTGGCCAATTCCCCTTGTTTATCTACCGGTGATTACCGGGGTTTGGCGGAGGAGGCGGACCGGGTCCTGCTGGCTACCAGACGGTTCGCGGTGCAGAGTACATCGGTGGAGCCGGAGCAGACGGAGATGGAGGAGCCAGCGGCGGTTTCAGCTGTTGGCGCGCGAACTCGGCGGGGGAGCTCTTTGTGTTTCTACCACCGGAGGTTCGCAAACAAAGCTAAGCGCTGCATCCCACCATGTGCATGGGTGTCGGGAAACGAGGAAGCCGGCGCTCAGTAGCAGCTGTGGGCGCTGGCGAGCGAGGTGAGCTGCTCTTCGTCACAGACTCCCTGTCAGGACGTCGTTTTCTGGTTGACTCTGGTTCACAGAAGAGTTTGGTCCACCCTGTTGGACCTGAATTAGCAAGCCGAGGCAGTGGCCCACTGCTAACTGCTGCTAACGGTTCTCCCATTGGAACTTTTGGCACTAGACGGGCAACAGTTTCTTTCCATGGTCGTGAGTTCGAGTGGGACTTTGTTGTTGCCTCAGTGACTGTTCCTATTATCGGGGCAGATTTTTTATGTGCTCATGGACTGTTAGTAGATGTTGCTAACCGCAGACTTATTGACGCTGTAACTTTTGCAACTTTCCCATGTGTATCTGGGGGGGCTGGGCCGCTAACTCATGCTAATGTTTTAGTTTCAGGAGATGTTTTTCAAGGTTTGTTGGCAGAATTCCCCTCTCTAACTACACCTGCTTTTTCCTCTTCAGAAACTAAACACGGGGTCGAGCATTTCATCCCTACTACGGGACCGCCCGTTTTCGCACGTGCACGCCGCCTCGACGCTGTTAAACTGGCCATCGCTAAAGAGGAGTTTGGTACCATGGAGAGGTTGGGTATTGTTAGACGCTCTAACAGCCCGTGGGCCTCCCCCCTTCACATGGTACCAAAAGCAGACGGGTCGTGGCGCCCATGTGGCGATTTTCGCCGTTTAAATAACGTGACGACGCCTGATCGCTACCCCATTCCGCACATTCAGGACTTTTCTGTTCGGTTGTCGGGTGCTTCCATTTTTTCTAAGGTGGATCTGGTGCGCGGCTACCATCAAGTCCCAGTGCAGTCCAGCGATGTACCTAAAACTGCAGTAATCACCCCCTTTGGGCTTTTTGAGTTCCTCCGCATGCCGTTTGGACTAAAGGGGGCAGCACAGACTTTTCAAAGGCTGATGGACTCCGTGTTACGTGGCCTCGATTTTGTGTTTGTCTATCTGGACGACATTTTGGTGGCCAGCTCGTCAACCGAGGAGCACCTGTTGCACCTGAAAGAAATTTTTCAGCGCTTGGATGCACATGGCTTGATCATTAATCCGGTTAAGTGCCAGTTTGGTTTACCGGTGATCGATTTTTTAGGTCATCGAATTTCCGCGCAGGGTGCAGTTCCATTGCCTGCCAAGGTGCAGGCGGTGGCAGAGTTCCCACGTCCTCTGGTGGTTAAAAAGTTGCAGGAGTTTTTGGGCATGGTGAACTTTTACAACAGGTTCATTCCCAATGCAGCCCATCTCCTGCAGCCTCTCTACGAGGCCCTGCGCTCGAGGAAGGCGACTGACACAGTGGTTTGGACCCCGGACCGGATCACTGCTTTTGATGGTGCTAAGTCCGCGTTAGCTAGTGCGGCACTCCTAGCCCATCCAGATTCAGAGGCCCCGATTGCGTTGACAACTGATGCTTCAGATATAGCTGTGGGGGCCGTTGTAGAGCAACGCGTTGGCGACGCATGGCAGCCGTTGGCATTTTTCAGCCGTAAATTGCGGGACTGCGAGCGCAAGTACAGCGTTTTTGACCGCGAGTTGTTGGCGCTATTCTTAGCTACACGGCATTTTCGTTTTTTGCTGGAGGGTCGTTCATTTACGGCTTATGTGGACCACAAACCACTCACGTTTGCAATGTCTAAAGTTTCGGAGCCCTGGTCAGCACGTCAGCAACGGCACTTGGCGGCCATTTCAGAGTTTACAACGGACGTCCGCCATGTGGCTGGAAAATCCAACTCAGTGGCAGACTGTCTGTCACGGGTGCTCGTTTGTCCTGTGCTCCTCGGGGTAGATTTTTCTGCCATGGCCGCTGACCAACCGGGAGACGCTGATATAACTGCCCTTCGTGCCGGCGTTTCAGGGCTTAAGCTAGAGGAGGTCAAATTGGGAGAGGGCGGTCCTTTGATCCTGTGTGACGTTTCCACAGGCCGGACACGCCCAGTGGTTCCATCAGGTTGGCGCCGCCGCATTTTTGACTCTGTTCACTCTCTCTCGCACCCAGGTGTGCGCGCGTCTGTGAAACTAGTCAGCGCACGTTTTGTGTGGCCTGGTTTACGCAGAGAGGTGAGGAGTTGGGCAGCGGCTTGCGTGGCTTGTCAGCGTGCCAAGGTGCACCGGCACACTAAGGCACCACTGGAACCATTTCCCATTCCAGCCAAGCGTTTTGACCACGTGCATGTGGACTTAGTTGGTCCCCTGCCCCCATCACGGGGTTTCACACACCTGCTTACAGTGGTCGACCGCACAACCAGGTGGCCGGAGGTCGTTCCTCTTTCTTCCACAACTACCTCCGACGTGGCTGGTGCGTTCCTCTCCACTTGGGTTGCCCGTTTTGGTGTGCCCTCGGACATCACTTCAGACAGAGGTCCCCAGTTTATTTCAGGGCTCTGGTCCGAGATGGCGCGCTCCTTGGGGGTGCAGGTGCATCGCACTACCGCCTACCACCCTCAGGCTAACGGGTTGGTTGAACGTTTCCATCGGTCTCTTAAGGCGGCGTTACGTGCTGCGCTAACAGACGTTGGCTGGGTGGAGCGTTTGCCGTGGGTGCTGCTTGGGTTGCGATCAGCTCCTAAGGAGGACCTCAACGCTTCATCAGCCGAGTTGGTTTTTGGTCAGCCTTTACGAATCCCAGGGGAGTTTTTGTTAGACGCTGCCGCTCCACGGTTCCCCGAAGCGGTGGACCCCTATTCGCAGAGTAGTCTTTTGGTTCCGGGTCCTGTGCACCATTGTTTCCCGCAGGCGTTTGTGCCCACAGCACTCCAGTCTGCCCGTTTTGTTTTTGTGCGACGTGACGCCCACCGTTCGCCCCTCCAGCCTCCGTATGACGGGCCGTTTCGGGTGCTCGAAAGGGGCGCGAAAAGTTTTGTTTTAGACATGGGTGGGCGTAGAGAGCTGGTTACAGTGGACCGCCTGAAGCCAGCCTATGTGTTGGTTGATGAAGAGGTGTTGCCGGCTCAGGTTCCTAGACGCGGCCGCCCTCCTGCTCGACCCCATCTTCCGTTTTCTCCCCCCAACTGTGTTCCTCCCCCTGTGGCACAAAATGTTGTTCCTGCACGGGTGCCAGCCGTTTCTCCGCCCCCGAGTCGACGCAGTCGGTTCGGCAGGTTGATTAGGGCCCCTGTGAGAGACTGATATGTTTTGTATTTGCCCTTCTGGGTGTTCGGGGGGGGGGGCTGTGTGGTGTGTTGGTGAGGTATGTGGCCTCATCTCTCTCTCACCCAGTAGGAGGAGCCAGCGAGGTGCTCCCCAGGTTTTGCCAGGTGAAGAAGAAGAAGTGTTCGTGTGTAAATTCATTCATTCTGTTTCTGGTTTTGACGCTCGAAGGATTAAAGGCAACTGCTTGCAGATCAGTTTGTTTCTCCTTCTTCACACGCGACACTATAACCGTTTCCTCCCCGGGGCAGCACAACTGCTGCGACCGCTCTATGGAGCGCTGAAAAAGAAAAAGCCCAACAACAGTGTTGACTGGACACCAGAACGCCTACAGGCATTTGGTGATGCTAAAGCTGCACTGGCCACTGCTGCCCTTTTGGCCCATCCATCCCCAGCGGCGCAAATAGCTTTAACAACCGACGCATCTGATGTTGCGGTGGGGGCTGTGTTAGAACAGCAGGTTTCCGGGGTTTGGCAGCCGCTTGCATTTTTCAGCCGTACGCTGCGGGACAATGAGCTGAAATACAGTGTTTTTGACAGAGAGTTGCTGGCGCTTTACCTGGCCACACGCCATTTCAGGTTTTTCCTGGAGGGCCGCCGGTTCACTGCATATGTTGACCACAAACCCTTGGTGTTTGCGATGTCAAAAATTTCTGACCCCTGGTCTGCTCGCCAGCAACGCCACCTCGCAGCGGTGTCTGAATTTACTACAGACATTCAGCATGTGGCTGGAAAATCCAACGTGGTGGCTGACTGTCTCTCTCGGGTGCTGATCTCTCCCGTATACGTTGGCATAGATTTTTCTGCTATGGCTGCGGACCAACGTGGCGACGCAGAAATACTCGAGCTCCAGTCCGGGCCCACAGGCCTCGAGTTGGAGGAACGGCAGGTGAATGACGGAGGGCCTCTCCTGCTCTGTGATGTTTCTACTGGCAGGCCGCCCCCTGGTTCCAGTTTCATGGCGACGCCGCGTTTTTGACTCCTTACATTCAGAGTCAGAGTCAGAGTCAGAGAGTCTTTATTGTCATTTGCACCGCATGTGGTACATGTGATGAAAACGAGATTATGTACACGGGGTCCCAGTTACATCCAACAACAAATGCAAGAGAAAAACAGTAATAACATCTAGAACTAACTAAGAAAAACATCAACTAGTAATACACTAAGCCTAATATAGTGGGAATAAACAGCAGCACGAACATGAGTTTGTATGAGCAGATGGTCACAGATGAACACAGATGAACACAGCAACAGAAAACAGAAAACACCCAGGTGTTAGAGCCTCTGTGAAACTGGTCAGCTCAAAGTTTGTTTGGCCCGGTCTGCGTAAAGCGGTTAAGGAGTGGGCAGCAGCGTGTGTCCCATGCCAACGTGCTAAGGTTAACAGACACACCAAAGCACCTTTGGAACCCTTCTCCATCCCAGGTCGGCGGTTTGATCATGTGCACGTAGACCTGGTGGGCCCTCTGCCTCCATCACAAGGTTTTACTCATCTGCTGACTATGATAGACCGGACCACCAGGTGGCCTGAGGTGGTTCCTCTGACATCCACGACATCTGCAGTGGTGGCCCGGGCATTTTTGTCTACCTGGGTGGCGCGTTTTGGCCCCCCTTCAGACATTACATCGGACAGGGGCCCGCAGTTTGTTTCTGAACTTTGGTCTACCATGGCCAAGGGTCTGGGGACTAACGTTCACAGGACCACCGCTTACAACCCCCAAGCTAATGGTTTGTGTGAACGGTTTCACAGGTCATTGAAAGCCGCACTTCGCGCTGCATTGACCGGTGACAACTGGATTGACCGTCTTCCCTGGGTTTTGTTGGGGTTACGTACCGCAACCAAAGAAGACCTGAGCTCTTCCCCGGCTGAACTGGTTTACGGTCAGCCTGTGCGCGTCCCCGGTGAGTTTTTACCTGAGGTACCCTCACCACAATTCGCCCCACCGTTGCCACATTTTTCACCTCAGGAGGCCCCTTTTCGTGTCCCCGGCCCGGTACACCATTGTTTACCGCAGTCGTTTGTCCCTAAGAGTCTGGAGTCCTCTAAATTTGTTTTTGTCAAACACAATGCACACAGGACACCACTACAGCCTTTGTATGATGGACCGTTTCGGGTTCTTCAACCAGGTCCGAAACACTTCCTTTTAGATTTAGGGGGTTGTACTGAGACTGTCTGTATCAATAGGCTTAAACCAGCTCATGTTGTGTCAGATCACCCGACAAACACGCCCCCTGATAACAGCCATTAAAACGCTGATAACGTTCTTTCAAACATGCTAGTACGTAGACTGTACAGTTTCTCCCATACTCTATGGGGATGATAACGGTTGATAGCGCCCATAGAATGGACTGATAACATCCGAATCCGCTGGTCAGATGATCAGGTTGTTACGGCCCAGGCTCCTCGCAGGGGCAGACCTCCATCCACATTGCTAACGGACTGCGGTCCTTCTTCCAGAGACTCTCAACGTCCATTGGAGCCCGAATCTTCTGCAGACCCTCCTCGTAGCCCTCCGCTTCATCAGACTGGTTCTGCAGGGCCCAGGTTCAGCCGTTCTGGTCGTTTGATCAAACCTAAAATGCGGGACTAGTGATGGACCTTACTGGGTGTTCTGGGGGGGCGTGTGTGGTGGACCACTAGGGGGCTCTACTCACACCCAGTGGACCGAAGGCATTACAGGATGTTTTATTGTGAAAAGCCGGAGGACCGGATGTGGTATTGGATATATAAGGCGGTGTTGGGTGCTTCCCGCCAGTTTAGTAGGAGTTGATTAAAAGTGAAGATCTACATCCCGTCTCCTGTGTCGTCTCTTCACCGCCTCCTACAAACCCAATTTAACTTTCGGTTTCTTTACTAGGTTTTCCACATGGAGTTTAAAAGAGAGGTGCTAATCAACTAGGATACCCAAATATTTAAAATATTACAACACACAACACAATACAACACACGTTACACTATTATATATTTTTGCAATAATTCAGTTTTGATCATTTTCTTAAATGTAAACATTGATTTTGCATTTTTAACTTCATTCTTCAAACCATTCCACAATCCAATTCCCCTGATTGAGGTAGACCGTCCCTTCAAACTGGTTCTATATTTTGGTTTTACAAATATGTCTGTTCCCTTGAGATTATAACAACTTTGTCTTTTGACAAAATGCAATTGGATATTCAAAGGCAATTCATTATTATGAGCTCTATACATAACTGACAAAATATTATAATCCACCAAATCATGGAACTTCAATAATTTAAGTTGATAAAATAATGTGGTTGATAGGTGACAGTAATGTTTTCTAGTGATTATTCTTACAGCTCTTTTCTGTAGCACAAAAATAGGCTCCGTAATTGTTTTACATGCTTTTCCCCAGACATCAATACAATAAATTAAATGTGGAACAATAATCGTGTTATACAAAAAATACTGTACAGAGCTTTATCATTTAACAAGTTCCTAACTTTGTATAATACTGCAATAGATTTAGCTATTTTTATCCTTACAGAATTTATGTGATACTTCCACGTCAGTTTGTCATCAATGATAACATAAAAAAACTTCACCTCATTCACACGACAAATCTCAACACCATCAATCTCAAATGGAACATCAACAGTTTCCTTTTTATTACGGAATATCATGTAATTAGTTTTATTTAAATTTAATAAGTTTAAACCAATCTTGTATTTTAACAAATTCTGTCTTCACCAACTCCAACATCTGTTTCACATCTTTACCCAAACAAAAAAATGTGGTATCATCAGCAAAAAGGATACATTTAAGGAGTCCTGACACTTTTACCAATTCATTCACATATAAAATAAATAACTTTGGTCCAAGTACAGAGCCCTGGGGAACTCCACATGCGATATTGCAAATCTTACATCATTTATTTGCACAAATTGTTTCCTGTCTTTCAAATAGCTAGATACCCACTGTAACGCTGGTCCTCTAACACCATATTTATTTAATTTGTCAAGGAGAATGGTATGATCAATAGTATCAAATGCTTTTTTTAAATCAACAAAAATACTAACACAATATTGTTTTTGATCGATAGCAGTAGTTATTTGTTCTATTAATTCCATGATAGGATTTGACGTATAATTTTTTGCTCTGAACCCATACTGACGGTTACAAAGAATATTATGTTTATCAATAAATTGGTCTAATCTAATCACAAATAGTTTTTCTAGAATTTTTTTAGAACTGTGGTAACAAGGATATTGGTCTATAATTGTTAAATATACATTCATCACAATTTTTAAAAAGAGGTACTACCTTAGCTATTTTCATATTACTATATCTGGAAATTTTCCTGTTGAAAATTATAAATTACACATACTGTATGTATGATGGGGAGTACAGAGAAGTGACTCAGAACTTTGTGGAGTGGTGCCAGAGGAACTGTCTGCAGATCAACACCGGAAAAACAAAAGAACTTGTGGTGGACTTTCGCAGGTCCAAAAAGTCTCCTGCTATGCAAGTGAACATTGAGGTTCTACAAGTACCTGGGTGTTCATCTTAATAACAAGCTGGACTGGACTGACCACACAGCTGCCATCTACAAGAAAGGACTGAGCAGACTGCATCTACTGAGGAGATTCAGGTCCTTCGGTGTGCAGGGGGCTCTTCTCAGGACCTTCTTTGATGCTGTGGTGGCATCAGCCATCTTTTATGGAGTGGTCTGTTGGGGTAGCAGCATCTCCACTGCTGACAGGAAGAGACTGAACAAGATCCTCAGGAAATCCAGCTCTGTCCTGGGGTGTCATGTTGACCCAGTGGAGGTGGTGGCTGACAGGAGAATGAGGACCAAGCTTCAGCGCATGCTGGAGTTCCCGTCCCACCCCATGCACCACTCTCTGACAGCCCTGAGCAGCTCCTTTAGTGCCCGGCTGCGGCACCCTAAGTGCGTGAAGGAAAGATACCGCAGGTCTTTCCTTCCGGCCGCCATCAGACTGTACAACACCCGCTGCTCTTAGTAGTTATATTTCGTTTTATACTGTTTCAGTGTTTTTATGTACTAATTTGTATTATTTGTGTATATAGAGATTTTTTAAACATTTTCTGAACTGGTTCTGCTCTCTCCTCTATGCTGCTGTGGCAATGTAAATTTCCCCACTGTGTGATAAGATAAGGCATCTTATCTTATCTTATCTTAAACGGCTCAATACTGTAACTGTAAGGACCGACTGAACCCAGAGTGGTACGAGACCAGAACAGAAGCAAAACTCAGGGTAACAATAATAACAGTGTTTATTATGTACAGGTGAAATGGAACACTTGGGGTCTCTGGAGTGTCTGGAAGAGAGAACAGTGTCAAGATCCTTCTGGTGGGATAGGTGAATCAAAACTGATGCTGTTTGTTCTCTTACAGGGGGATGTTGGGTCGAGGTTCTGAAAAGACTTCAGGACTCCATAGTGGACTGGCAGGCGAGTGGCAACAAGGCAGGAACTGGCAGACGGAAAACAGGATCCAAGGATTCACAAGAAACTGCAGGCACAACTGCAGTCCACACTTGGACTAAGCCCCTCCATCTGTAACTGGGTACTAGACTTCTTAACAAACAGACCACAGTCCGTGAAGATCCACAACTTCTCCTCCTCCACCATCACCCTCAGCACTGGCTCTCCTCAAGGATGTGTGCTGAGCCCTCTTCTGTTCACTCTGCTCACATATGATTGTACAGCCACACATCCAGGCTGTCATATTGTTAAGTTTGCAGATGATACAGCTGTGGTGGGATGCATCACAGATAATGATGAATCCAGCTACAGACAGGAGGTGGAACATCTGGAGAGCTGGTGCAAAGAGAACAACCTTCACATGAATGTGAAGAAGACGAAGGAGATGATTGTGGACTTCAGAAGGAACAAACACACCCACACCCCACTGTATATAGGTGGATCTGCGGTGGAGGTGGTCTCCAGCTACAAGTACCTGGGTGTACACTTGAATGATAACCTCAGCTGGAGCAATAACACCACCAGCCTGATCAAGAAAGGACATCAAAGACTCTACTTCCTCAGACGGCTGAGACGAGCTGGTCTGAGAAGCTCAGTCCTCACCTCGTTCTACAGGTGTGCAGTGGAGAGCGTCCTGTGCTCCAGCATCAACGTGTGGCATGGAGGCTGCACAGTTGCAGAGAGGAAAGCTCTACAAAGAGTGGTGAAGGCTGCACAGAAGTCTGTGGGAGTCAGTCTCCCCACCATCACAGACATTTACACCTCCAGATGCAGAAAAAGAGCCACCTGCATCATGAAAGACCTCACTCACCCAGCACACTCACTCTTTGCACCACTCCCCTCGGGACGGAGGTTGAGGAGCATCAAATGTAGAACCACTAGACTGAGGAACAGCTTCTACCCTGAGGCTGTCAGACTCATGAATAAATAAATAATAAGAATAAACACTGCAAAATGTCACATCATGTTGATACTGATCTGTTTCTTGTTGCTGCGTTCATCTGTGACTATCTGCGTTCATCTGTGACTATCTGCTCATCTGTGCTCATGTTCGTGCTGCTGTTTATAATGATGTTTTTCTACTACATTAGGGCTTAGTGTATTACTAGCTGATGTCTCTCTTAGTTAATCCTAGATGTTATTATTGTTTTTCTCTTGCATTTGTTGTAGGATGTAACTGGGACCCTGTGTACATAATCTCGTTTTCAACACATGTACTACATGCGGTGCAAATGACAATAAATTCTCTCTGACTCTGACTCTGACTCTGACAAGATCACAAGGTAAGCATTTCTATCAGACTACCGTAATACTTTCTGGCTGAAGTCATAAATACCGATTGAGGTACAATGCTCCAGCATTGGATCTCACTGGACTGCAGCCTTAAGTAGAGGAGCTCCTCATTAGATGGATGACTGTCAGCTGGTGTCAATTGGCGGCCATCTTGGAGAGGGCTGCAGACAGTGGGACTCCGACAATAACATGATTCATTATGTCCTTTACAAGCTTCATATCCATGTCAACCCAGTCTTTTGACCTCTTGTCTGTATTTTATTTTTACTACATTCATTATTTCTTCTTTGTCAGTTAAATAAATACTGTTTGCACAACCAATGATTGAATGGTTCACTCTATTATTTACTTTTGGTATTTTGGCTGCAAGGCTTGATCCAACAGTCACGAAATATTGATTAAATCCATTTACAATTTCATTCTCATCATGGATTTCATCATTATCTTTTACAAAATATTGTGAAATACCAGTCTTTGATTTATGATTTTTCAGAACATTATTCATTACTCGCCATGTTGCTTTAAAGGGGACCACACATTCAAAATTCACTTTTTAATGTTTTTTTACTCAACTTTGGGTATTTACTTCATAAAAAAACAGTCCTAAGGCCAAAAAAATGCACCCAGTGGTTTATTTACTCTAAGTAGATTTATTTGTCTGTGATAAAAACGGTTTGTTTTTGAAATAAACTGGAAGTCAATCTCGCTTGTGACGTCACTAGCGAGCTAGGACAACCCACCCCAACCTGAGTCCAGCCCCTCACCTAGCAACCCCTGGTTAGGCTCAACCCACTTCTGTATTAAACACATGACTGTTGTTTTTCATGATTTCATCTCATCTTTTGTTTATATGTTCTTAATTTCATGTGTACAGCACTTTGTTGCAGCTGTGTTTTTTAAATGGCTTTATAAATAAAGTATAATTGTTATTTTTATGTTTTAGTTCAATTTTTAGTGTATTTGCGATCGCTCCCAACGCGCAGCCGGCAAAAATTAAACGAGCGGACCCCCGGCGTAGGGACCGGTTGCGACGGGACCCTCTTCTGGCGCGATGGAGCGGAGCTTCAACTGTACAGCCTCATTTCAGCCTCGCAGCAGGCTCGCAGCAGTGAGGACCTTCTCCTTACGGATTAATTTACGGGAGACACTTGGTGAACTTTGTGTGTGTCTTGACTGGAACAGCGATAACTCCCAAAATCTCCGCGTGCAACGAGCGGAGCTGGCGAAAACCGGAAGAGGAACAAGCTAACATTAGCTTCGGATTCGGGTGGTCTAATGCTAAAAGGAGCAGCAAATTGCGGCGCGCTCAGACGGGTTTCGGTAAGTTATCTTAAGCTAACACTAACAGTAAGTCAAATGAGTAATAAAAAAAGAGCTAATTTTAAAACAACAACACATTACAGATACTGGCTGTTACAGAGGGCGTTAACAGATCGTTGAAGGGCGTGGACTTCAAGAAACCGGTCGTTCAAAACGAAAGTTAAAAATGGCAGAATTAAAAAGGGTATAATTAATTATCTAAGAATTATTTTGTGTATTAAAATGAATTAATATTGTCAAGATAGCACACAGACATAACATAAAAATTTTAAATACCTATATGTGGTCTCCTTTAATATCACCATTAATTTTATTTAATAAATCACTATAATATTCCTTCTTGTGTTTTCTTATAATACCTAATAATTTGTTTTTATACTTTATTTTTCTTCAGATTCTTGTGTTCTGGATCTCAAAAAGCATGAATGCAAATAGGGCTATTTTTTTGCAAGCATTTCTCAATCCTTTCGTCACCCATGGTTGGTCAACAATATTTTTCCTAGTATAATTTTTTTGCACACAATTATTTTATATAGAGCTTCTAAGATATTCATAAATTCATCATATGATCTATTCACATCATCAACATACACGTTTTCCCAATTTTGTTTAAGTCATTCTTTAATCTATCTAACGCTTTTTGGTATGAGTTTATTATTTTTTTCTTTTTTGTAATTGCTTTTATGGTATTGTGATCATTTTTATAGATTGTAAAAATTGGCAAGTGATCACTTAGATCAGTTGTAAGAATACCACCTATCACATCCCCATTTGTTATATTTGTAAAGATATTATCAATTGCTGTGGCACCATGAATTGTAAATTCTTGTTGGCTTGGATATCAACGGATAGAGATTTAAACTATACATTGAATTTATGAATGTACTGATGTTATTTGCATCTGTTTTATTTCCCAGATCAAGATGGTGTAGTGGTAGGGGAACCGACTTGGGACCCGAAGGACCCAGGTTCAAACCCCAGTCACGGCATAACTTGTGGTGTGTTTGAGCAGCACACCTCATCCCAATTGCTCCCCGACGCACTTTCTATAGCTGCCCACTGCCCCACCTGGTGGTGATTGGGTTAAATACAGAGTCAAATTTCGTCTTGTATGGAAACATACACAGATGACAAAAATGTGACATTATTATTATTATTATATTAAAGTCTCCACATAAAAAGAAAACTTTTTTGTTAAAAGTTCTTTTCCAATAGCTCCATGATTTTATCATAAATATTTCTATATTTGAGCCTGGTGATCTGTATGCACAACTTACTATGATGTTTTTATTGTTCCTGTTTATTGTTTCTAATGTTACCAATTCCATTATATCATCAACAACTATTGACATTTCACTAATTAATTTACATTTCATTTCATTCTTAGCAAACAGAGCGACTCCACCACCCCTTTTATTATTTCGTTCATAGAATACAATTCATACCCTTCAATGTGAATATTTGTATTTTTATCATTGAGCCATGTCTCTGACAGTGCTACTAGATCAAATGATCTGTTTAATTATTCTAGGCCATCTATTATTTTGGATAATTTGCATTTATACTTCTACTATTAAAGTGAATAATAGAAATACCTCCATTTGTCACATTGATATCATTAAACTGCTCTTCGCCATAATATTTACAATCTTTTATAACTGGAAAGAAATTTGTATCAATCACATCTTCAATACTATATATTTTAGATTCTGAGTCTTCGTATGTTGACATGTTTAAATGTATTTGTTCAATAGACTGTACATTTTGTCAAATTTTATATGTGAATTATTTAAATAATTTGTAATTTGTCATCTCCTAAGATCATCTAAGTCTTTCCAAATCCTTCAGTTCTTTTATTATTTTTGGCTGAGACCCTTCACGTACTTTGATCCAAATATTTCCATTTCTTGTCCATGTTGATGCAATTTTATTGTTTTTTAATAACCTTGCTTCACGTGCAATATTGCCATTTTTTGTTAGATGTTCATTTATGTATACCCTTGTTCCCTTCAGTTTTTTTGCTTGCATTATTACATTATTTATTGATTTCCTACTGATGAACTTGACAATTACTGATGTTTTGAATTTTTCTGATTTACTGGGCAATGTGTGACAGATCGAAATGTCCTCATGGTCCACATCAATGTCCTTGTCTTGTAACAAAGACACTACTTGCTCCTCCAAAGTCCGCAGCTCATCCTGTAGTGCATCCCTTGTTGTGTCAGTACCCGCAATAACTTTTGTGAATGACCGGCGCTTGATTTCAAGTCCAGTTATCACCAGGTTATTTAGTTTTGCGTCTTGTTCCAGGTCATCACTTTTTTTCAAGTTCAGCTATTTTATTGTCTTTGTTACTTATTAGGATTTTCAGTGGTTTTCAGTGGCGGCTCCTGAAATGTCCACCTATTTCTCAAAAATGAAATTTTTTTTTTTGCCAAGTTCCTAATGTTATATAGCAGGTCATAATGCACCTTAGCATTTCAACATATACAGTAAATGTACCTTAAATGTTTTAATGTTAATAGGGTATGACCTGCTTGTCCAGAACAATGAGGAACTTGGGGATGGTGCTCCTCCTCTGTCCCAACAGCAAGTAGGCTGCGTATAGTGAAGTTGATGGCACCAACATGGTCCTGGGTGCTTGTTCCACTCTAAGTATGAAAAACATGAAGAAGAAGAAGAAGAAGAAGAAGAAGAAGAAGAAGAAGAAGAAGAAGAAGAAGAAGAAGAAGAAGAAGAAGAAGAAGAAGAAGAAGAAGAAGAAGAAGAAGAAGAAAAAGGAAAATAAGTGAGATTAAAACATTTCTGCATTTCTACTTGCAAGAGGCTTTGTTTTCATTCTCCAGATCAATACAGTGTTAAGGAATAGTAAAACACCACCAGTGGTATTTAGTATATAAAATTATTAATGTTTGATAACTTTTTATAAGCTAATTGAAATACATGTAGCCATCAGAGTCCAATACAAGAACCAGGAGGCTAGCGCTAGCATGCTAACTCCACAAACAAACAAAGAAAAAAACAAGCTCACCACTTCTCACTTGCAGTCAGCTGAAGTTTTTTTTTTCCACAGAGCCATCTCAAATTTGAGAGGCATATCAGTCAGGAATGGTAATATAATAATATAAGTATTAAATAAAGACTAGCATTAGCATGCTAGCTCCAGAAACACCAGTTGCCACTTTTAGAATAAACAGTCAGCTGAAGAATTTTTCACAAAGACTTCTAAAAGTTGAGATGCAAATCAGGCAGAAATGACAAAAAGGGCATTAGATAAAGGGCTTTCAATGTTCTATTTCATATTGGCTCCGCCCTTTAGCTCGCCTACTGGATGTCTCCCTCGCGTCAGCGACCATAATGAATAACCTTTTAGTCCACGCCCACCTACAATGTGGGCCCACCCACCGTGTCTACTTAATCCGTTGACACCAGGGTACTTCCTCTTTCTACATTCAGCCTTCGTACTGAAGAACTTCGACCAACTTTTTCAAGATGCCTAGAATTTGTCCAGCGTGCAGACGCGGCATATTGAGGAGCTTTGACCAGCACCAGATTTGCGAAGGGTGCTTAGGTCCCCGCCACGCGGACCTGAGCAACGTGTGTGGCTTCTGCGACCTCCTGCCTAAGGGTGAGCGAGAATGACGTGCAGAACTGTTACGGCCCATCAGGAAGGAAGAGTGGACGCTGCGAGATGACACTCCGCTGGACATGACTGTGAATTTGGAGGCGGAAAGGGGGCCGAATGGCTCGCCGGACCGTGATGATACGAGCAGCATCCAAAGCACTGCTCCATCTCTCCTGAAGAGCGAGGGTCTGGACGAGGAGTGTCAGAGTGAATGCTCTGCGTCCTCGCCACCGCAGAGGCCGGCGGTTACCCCTCTCCCAGCGCTGGGCGCCCTGATGCAGGAGCTGCCCTTTATCATCCAGGACGCAGCGAAGACCAAAGGGTTAACTGTGCCAACCCCTTCTCCACCTAGGCCGAATGACCTGGCGGGAAGGTACGGTTCGGCATCGAGCAGGCGACCTGACCCAGTCTGGCCATGTTTTCCGGCGGTGACGTCACTCTGGGACGAGGCCGCAGTAGCACCTGCCAAGCTCAAGGGACCTGCCTCGACCTTCGCTGCCCTCACGAGGGTGGAAGGGCTCACTGACTGGAATTTTTCGTCAGCCCCCCCACTGGAGCAGACCCTCACAGAGGTATTTGGAGCCAAAGCTGCCAGAATGGAACAGAGGCCGATCCCGAGCGGCAGGCATGACCAGACCGTCCTGTAGCTAGCCAACCGAGCACACCAGTGCGCAGTGCAAGCTGGGGCAACGAGCAACAACGTGGCGCTCTTAGTGTACCACGTGTCCAAGCTGTCGGAGAAGCCGAACCTGTTGGAGGAGGAAAATAACTCGATGGGTAAAGCAGCAGATGTCATCCTCAACCTCTGTGCTTCCTCGGTGGTCTGTTGGTCACGCACAGCCGTGTGGATGCAGATGATTCACCGCATGACATGGCTCAGGCACGCACCATCGCTGTCGGACCGTCTACAGCGGGACCTGCTTGAAGGCCCCGTGTCATCAGAGAACCTGTTTGGGACAAGCCTGCAAGAATTGATTGAGAAATCAAAGAGGAAAGATGAGGTGGCAGAGACGGTACGCAGCTTCATGGCATCACATCCGCCCGCACGGCGCTCAGATGGATGGAGAGACCGTCGGGCACAAAGACAGCAGTACCGGAGCTCCACACCAGCTGCAACGGCTACATGCTCGGCCCCGCAGCCAGCCCCTCCCTACAGAGAGCGGCAAGCGCAGCGCCAGCCTGGCAGTGCCCAATGCACCCCGAGAAGCCGCCCACAGCAGACCTGGGGAGGGGGGGCAGCGCCAGCAGTAGCAACAACAACAGAACCAGCAGCAGCGCAGACGACATTTCAACAAAAAATGACTAGCTACGATAAGTATGTGTGTTTTTCGAGAGAATGTTGAAATAAAAGAACGAAATATTTCAATAAATGAATCCTCTCATTTTTCGGGTCTGTCTGTGGGGTCGTATGGCCCCATAGCAACATGTACACGCATGCTTCCCACCATTAACAGGCCAGACTCTGACAAACAGGTGGTCACGAGACAAGACAGCCAAAACAAGGTAATAAAACAGTCATGTGTCATGTTTAACGAGCCTTGTGCTGCTCAAACAGAACCGGGTAAAAGCCCCCGCTGGCTGCCTCACACAGAGTCACGTGACGTTGGTCCAACTTGCACGCTGCCCAACAAGGTTCACCTCTCATCTCAACCTGTGTGTAACCGGTGTTCCACGTACATAAGTGGCGCCGCCCGTTTGCAGCTCGGTCACGGCTCTGATTGTGGAAACAAAAGATGTAGCATGCAAAGCGAGCAGGTACCACCGCCTAAAAGACATGCAATGCACAGCAAAAACAATGAGCAATTTTTTACTGTGAAGACGAGCCTGCTGATAAAACATAGCGCGTCACCTCAGAGTGTTAGCACTGTCAAGACAAATGCAGGGGCGGGACACGCCGCTGACGCGGACAGCCAGCCCTTTTCGGGCAGGGTCCCCGTGGGTTACCATGGTAACGGAGGAAGGGCCCATAGATTGGCTGACACGCATGTCGAGCACAACACAACACGAACATGCACGACCGCTTTACGAGCGAAACGCACAGTGGAATAAAATGTGTGTTCTAGACAAATGGATGGACGCGCTCATACGGAAAGGTTATACGCTCCAGTTTGCCTCAAAACGGCCACCGTTCAGAGGGATTCTGAAGATGGTCCTGACAGACATAGAGTAAAGCTCCTCCTTGCTGTCAGAAATTCAGGAAATGCTGACAAAAGGTGCAATCTCCAGAGTGCCTGTGGGAGAAGAGAACAAAGGGTTTTATTCTCGCTATTTTCTCATTCAAAAAATGAAAGGCGGGTTGAGACCGATTTTGGATTTGTCCAGTTTCAACAAGTCAATTGTGGAGAGAGGGTTCCACATGTTGACAATAAAACAGCTGTTGAAAAACATTCACCAGGGAGACTTCTTTATGTCCCTGGATTTGAAAGACGCCTACTGGTACATCAGCATTGTCCCCCAGCACAGGAAATTCCTGAGGTTTTCCTTCCAGGGAGACCAGTTCGAGTTAAACAGATTAGCTTTCGGGTATTCTCTCGCTCCCAGGACTTTCACAAAGTGCGTGGAAGCTGTTGTACGCCCACTACGCACAGCTGGAATGAGAATTCTGTTTTATCTCAACGATTTGCTCCTGCTCAGCAAGTCCAGGGAGGAGGAGGCAGCCCAAACCAGAGCATTAGCAGGTCACCTGCTAACTCTAAGATTTTCAATAAATTGGAAGAAAAGCTCCGTCCTCCCAGCTCAATCCATTGTTTATCTTGGTATAGAGCTGGATTCACGCACGATGAGAGCGCATCTGTCAGAACAGAGAACACAATATCTGACAGCACAGCTAGCTCGTGTCAAACCCGCAAAGGTGGTGACAGCAGCGACCATCATGCGCCTCCTCGGGATGATGGCAGCTGCATAGGTTGTGATAAAACTCGGTTTATTACATATGAGATCGATTCAACGTTGGTTTGCCCGCCTGCGCATCGACCCGGTACGCCAGAAGTGGAGAATGATTCTGGTTCCCACCTCCTTGGGAACAGATTTACGTCACTGGGGAAACCCCCTCACGCTGAGGGAGGGAGTCTCCATTATCACACCTACGTCACACGTCCCATTGTTCACTGACATTTCCCTGATGGGATGGAGGGGGGGGACGTGCCTGTCTCAAACAGTAGGAGGGAGGTGGCCAAACCACACTCACCTCCACATAAATGTGTTGGAGTTAATGACGGTGCTAAAAGTCGTGCAGCATTTTGCTCCTCTGTGTCGACAAAAACATGTACTGATACACACCGACAACCAGGTGGTGGCATCGTACATCAATCGCCAAGGGGGTGTTCGGTCAGAGCAACTGCTACGTGTAGCCAGACAGCTCCTGCTCTAGGCGAATCAGAACCTGTTCTCGTTGAGAGCAGTGTACATCTCCGGGGTTCTGAACGTTAGGGCGGACATCATGTCAAGAGGGGGGTCACGTCACGGGAACTGGACCCTTCACTCCGATCCGACATAATAAATCAGATTTGGAACAGGTTCGGGCGTGCAGAAATAGACCTGTTTACGTCTCAGAGCAACGTGCAATGTCTTCTGTGGTTCTCACTGAGCCCACGGGACAATCCTCCCCTGGGAGTGGACACTTTTACGTACAAATGGTGGCCAAATAAGCTATTATATGCTTTCCCGCCGGTACCTCTCATTCCATGGGTCCTGGAGCGAGTCCAGGAGGAGAAACTGTCACTCATCCTCATAGCTCCGGAACGCAAAAATGCACCATGGTTTTCAAACCTGCAGGGGCTGGTAGTGGATCACCCTCTGCAACTCACATGGAGGAAAGATATGATCCTCTAAGCAGGAGGGACGATCATGCACTTCCCAGAGATAGGCCAACCCCTCTGGGCCTGGAAGCTAAGCGGAGCAGGCTAACACGCTTGGGCCTCCCCCAGCTATAGTCCAGATGATCCAGGATGTACGAGCTACATCCACGACAACGCTTTACGCATGCGTCTAAGTGGGCAGCTTTTTAACGCTGGTGCATGGAAAAAGACATTGAAGCCACAGCATGTGAAATTGGCTGTGTGTTATCATTTTTGTAACTGCTCTTAGAGAGGGAATTAGCTTTCAGCACCATTAAGGTTTACGCTGCAGCTATTTCATCGTGTCATGAAGGTTTTGGTGACAGAACGTTATTCAATCATCCTCTGATGAAACAGTTCCTGAAAGGCGTACGATGCCGTAGACCCATGACGCGTGACCTCACCCCTCAGTGGGATCTGACCTTAGTTCTACGTGCCTTAACTAAAGCTCATTTTGAGCCTTTAGGTGAGGTGGCAATGGAATTTTTGTCCCTTAAGACAGCACTGTTGTTGGCACTCACGTCAGCAAAAAGGGTCAGTGATTTATGTGCATTATCTGTGGCTCCTTCATGTTTACAAATTAAACCTGATGGCAGCTCTGCAGCTTTAAGGCCTAATCCGGCCTTCATACCAAAGTACATCAACAACGGGTTTAAATCACGGACAATCACATTGAGTGGATTCCATCTCCCTCCACACGTATCGGAGGAGGAAGCTAGGTCAAATTTGTTGTACCCAATCCAAGCACTCAGATGTTATGTGACGCGCACAGCTGGTGTGCATCATTCTCAAAATTTGTTTGTTCATTACAGGGGCAGTTCAGTTGGATGTGCCTCGTCTTCCCAGCGCCTCTCTCATTGGCTGTGTGAAGCCATATCGGAGACCAAAAAGCTGCTGGAGAAGAACCTCTTACAACCTTGTGTGCACATTCCACGCGGGCGATCGCATCTTCCACAGCTCTGCATGGTGG
Source organism: Garcialebias charrua (assembly GCA_038048925.1). Lineage (NCBI taxonomy): Eukaryota > Metazoa > Chordata > Actinopteri > Cyprinodontiformes > Rivulidae > Garcialebias > Garcialebias charrua. The sequence goes on along the minus strand of JBBPBX010009052.1, from coordinate 21,647 downwards.
TATGACAGTTAGTGACATCTGTACAGCGGCGGCCTGGAGCTCACCCTGTTCTTTTATCCGTTTTTATCTGCGAGATGTATCTACGTTTTCTATGACTCATTCAGTGCTGGGAGTCCTAGATGAGTAGTTGGAGAGTCCCTCCTGAAGTGTTTATTAGCCCACACCTGCCTACTGCTAGGCAGGAAGTGTGAGTGTTCACCATCAGTATCAGTGCTTGTTACTATGGTTTATGAATGTTGTTTAATAAAGTTCAAACCGGTTCTGTACATAGTTCCAGTAACTGTTCGGTTCCCCTGTGGAGGGGAGCTTGTTCCGCTCTCTGACATTGTTGCAAATCACAAAAAAACAACCAAAAAACCCCATAAATATCAGTGTTAATGCACGCTGATTTTGCAGCAGGGAATGCCTGGAGGCTGCATCAGAGGCCTTCAGGCCCATCCTCCAGCCCACCAAGTGCCCTTTTTCTGTGTTCTAGGACATATGACGTGTGTTTACGCACAGGGAAGGATGTGCCTTGTTGTGATTGGGTGAACAGGTGCTGCATATGGGGATTGGGACCCAGTGTGGCATGGACTATATCCTGCTCCGCCCTTCATCCAATAGGCGAGCTAAAGGGCGGAGCCAATATGAAATAGAACGTTGGTTACGTATTGTAACCCTAGATTCTATGAATATTGGCGGAGCCCTTTAGCTTCGGGGCCCCACTGGATCCTAAATGGCTGAATGTTTAGCTATTTGGGAGGAAGTACCCTGGTGTCAACGGATTAAGTAGACACGGTGGGTGGGCCCACACAGTAGGTGGGCGTGGACTACAGGTAGTCCCCGATTTATGAGCGAGATCCGTTACAACGAGGCGCTCGTAAACCGGAAATCTCGTAATTTGGAACGGTTGCCATGTCTCTCGTAAGTCCGGAATTTCGCTCGTAAATTGGAACGGTTTCGCTAGCGCGACTACAAACACTCGTTTTTCATCAAAAAACTGCTTATGAGTGCATAAAAATGATCGGAAACGTGTGTCCATATGTTTAGCTAACTAACTGTGGTGAAAAAACACATGAAAACTCAGTATTTTTTGCGTTTTTTCCAAAAATTCGCCAGCTCGTAAGTCTGGAACCTCGTAGATCAGAGCGCTCGTAATTCGGGGACTACCTGTAAAAGGTTATTCAGTATGGTCGCTGACGCGAGGGAGATATCCAATAGGCGAGCTAAAGGGCTCCGTCAATATTCATAGAATCTGAGGTTACAATACGTAACCAACGATTTAAAACCTACCTGCAACCAACCTGCTTGAGTGAGTCACCGCATGGCTCTGTTCCCAAACCAAAAAAAAAGTTTAAAAAAATTAATATATAAATAAACGACCGGAAGCACGTGATCGGTAGGTAGTAGGTAGAGCTCACATTGGACGTGTCCAGGGCGCTGAAATATGCGCCCAGCATCTTCCCATTGTTTTGTAACGATGTGGAATAACTGCGCATGCACCATTTATAACGAGAGTCTATGGATAAGAGTCATGCGCCCCCAGGACTGGAAATACGTCACAAATCAGAAAACGTTTTTTGAAACAAAGAATATAACTCATTACCTATTAAATATCTATCCTACACAACTAAGAACATATATTTCTAAATATTTTTATTTTATAATTTCATTTTTTTTATAAAGTCTTCAACGTAAGATGGTGAATAGCTCCAGAAGTTCCAGTGGGGCGGTGCCCTAGTGCCCCCGGTTGGTTAGCCACCCCTGGTTGTTTTACTTCATCAATTAGACCAATCAAGAGTTCTTGTTGAGACGCTAATCTTGTTAGTTCAGCACTCATAAAGTTTAATGTTTCTTTAATTTCCTCCATGTCTTCCAAAATTTTTTCCAGTGTTTCTTGTTTCCTTTGTCCACGTTTATTCGACATCACTCACCAAACTTCTAGCCTGATGATGGTAGTTATTCAGCTTGCTATTCTAAAGCTGAAGCCTGGTCACGATACTCACCAACCTTTCGAAGGCAGCTGTGGCCTAGCAGCTAAAACACCCAGAGCCAACGTCAGAAGACCGGATCCCGCGGTCCCAACAGCCCGCAGGACCAACGACGGCAGACCAGCTCCAGCGGGCACACAAATCCAACGGATACAAACCGGAACCCACGACTCTGGCAAGCTGGTCCAACGGCGGCCCGCGTTGTCCACCCATAGCCAGCCGGAGAAGCGCAGCGGCCCTCACCAACCAGTCGACAGGAGCAAATCCAATGAAACGATGCACAGGACGGAAGGCAGAACCTGGAGACAGAACCGTGGAGGCCCCCCAGAGGAAAAGAGCCCAGAAGGAAAAAAGTTTGCAGTCCAATGTTTGTATTGATGATTTTGATGTCTGAATTGATAATTTAGATGCTAGCAGCTTGATTCTCGTGCAGAGCCATCAACACCCGCCGCCATCTTCTTTTCTGTTTTTTTTTTTAACCATTTTAAAATATACACTGCCTAGCCACCCCCCCCCCCCAAAAAAAAAAAGTTGCCAACTGGATTTAACTAAGCAAATAGGTACGAGCCTCCTATTGGATAATTACTGCATGAGTGATTATCTTTCAGTTAGCAATCGGTTATTTAACCCCAACCAGTGCAATGAGTTGCTTCTCATTTCTTAAACAACCATGTCGAAAGACACACTCCATGGTCGTGGAAAAGATGTCTGTTTGAGAAGGGTCAAAACAGTGGCATACATCAAGCAGAGAAAACATCTAAGGAGATTGCAGAAACTACAAAAATTGGGTTAAGAACTGTCCAACGCATTACAGTATTAACAACTGGAAGGATAATGGGGACCCATCGTCTTTGAGGAAGAAATGTGGCCGGAAAAAAATCCTGAATGATCGTGATCGATGAGCATTTAAATGTTTGGTGAAATCAAATAGAAGAAAAACAACAGTGGTACTCAGGGATATGTCTAATAGTGAAAGTAAGAGCATTTCCACATGCACAATGTGAAGAGAACTCAGGGGATTAGGACTGAACAGCTGTGTAGCCTTAAGAAAACCACTAATCAGTAGGGGTGTAACGATACATAAAACTCTCGAGACAAGACGAGACAAATTACAGAGTTTGCGAGAACGAGACGAGATTTTAATATTAGTTCAAGAAAACTTCAAAGATCGGTTTTATGCAGCAAAAAGGCTTTTATTCTGTTTTAACATGTATTACAAACTCAACTGATTTCTTCATTTTACTGATTGAATCTCGTTAGACCTTAGAACGTTCAACTTTGTTTAAAAAAATAGATATTCATGCAGGACTTTCCAAAAATTGAACATAAATATTAACTAATGCGTGCGCTAAATTTCCGCATCAGCACTGAATCTGCAGCCGTCACCAGTGTTGCCAGATTGGGCGGTTCACCGCGATTTTCCTTCTGACTTTTGCGGGTAAAGAGTGCTTTGGGTGGGTGGGACTCTATCTGGCAACACCGGTCACACCGGTGTTTACACAAGTGTGTCTTTACATCCGGGGCAGCGTCGGCAGCGCCGGGACCCTCCATCAATGTAGAGGCGTCTGCGGCACCGGGACCCTCCATCAGTAGTTGGGGCGTCTTCTATAGCAACTTCATCCGGCGAAGCCATGCTGACCGTGACGCTGACTTGCTAGGGGCTCTGCTAGCATTAGCTAGACAACGTTACCTCTCAACGAGAGATTTGCGGGAGTTTAATATCACGAGATCTCGTACAACGAGATCTCGTTACACCCCTACTAATCAGTGAGGCTAACGGGGAAAAACAAGGCTTCAATTTGCTAGGGTGCATAAAGATTGGACTCTGGAGCAATGGAAGAAGGTCATGTGGTTTGATGAGTCCAGATTTACCCTATTCCAGAGTGATTGGCGCATCAGGGTAGGAAGAGAGGCAGGTGAAGTGATGCACCCATCATGCCTAGTGCCTACTGTACAAGCCTGTGGGGGCAGTGCTATGATCTGGGGTTGTTGCAATTGGTAAGGTCTTGGACCTAGGTCCAGCAACAGTATATGCTCAAAGAATGAGGTCAGCTGTCAACCTGAATATACTGAATGACCAGGTCATTCTATCAACAAGCCCGGATTTTAGCACAGACTTACTAGGGGTGCAGCCCGGGGCCCCGGCGCTTAGGGGGCCCCGTCCACGAAGGATGTTTTTGTGAACGGATAGTGTCAGAATTTAACCAATGACTAAAATGATTTTGACAGCGCCGTTGAAAAATGTTCTAATTTGTTCTGTCAATCGTCCATCTTGAAGGCTTGCTTATTATTGGTCCACTTTGACGCATCTTACGCATTGGGGGAGGAGCGTCATTCACTGACGCTGCGTCAGTGATATATTTTTTACAATGGCGGACAACAGGAAATATGACAGCGGAGCGCAGAAAAGAAGGAAGAGAATAGAAAAAGAGCATTGTGACAAAGAGGACTCTGTTCAAAAATGCAACCTGTTCCTTTCATTCTTTGAAAACAAAACAGAACAACGAGCGAGTTGCTGTTGGACGGGAGCAGAGCAACGAGCGAGTTGCTGTTGGACGGGAGCAGAGCAACAAGAGAGTTGCTGTTGGACGGGAGCAGAGCAACGAGCGAGTTGCTGTTGGACGGGAGCAGAGCAACGAGCGAGTAGCTGTTGGATGGGAGCAGAACAGCGAGCGAGTTGCTGTTGGACGTGAGCAGAGCAACGAGCAAGTTGCTGTTGGACGGGAGCAGAGCAGCGAGCGAGTTGCTGTGGACGGGAGCAGAGCAACGTGCGTATTGCTGTGACGGGAGCAGAGCAGCGATCGAGTTGCTTTGGACGGACAGGAACAGAGCAGTGAGCGAGTTGCTGTGGACGTGAGCAGAACAACAAGCTGGTTACTGTTGGACATGAGCAGAGCAGCGAGCGAGTTGCTGTGGACGGGAGCGGAGCAGCGAGCGAGTTGCTGTGGACGGGAGCAGATCGGCGAGCGAGTTATTGTGGAACAGTGAATTTCTGTATCCAGGCCAGAAGAAGCAGGCGAGATGAGTCCTGGGAAAAAAAAGAAACAGGAGCCGCTGAGACAGGAGTTGGGGAGTCATAACTCGGTGGATAAAAATTTGGTGTTAATGGAGGAATTGAAAAAATCAATAGACTTTCTCACTATGGAACTTGCAAGTTTGAGAGCTGAGCAAAAAAACATTACTCAACTAGTAGAGAAGATGAATCAAATGAAAGCTCAGGAGATCATCAGAGAGGAACGATTAGCTAAATTGGAACAAAAGTGTGATGACATGGAACAATACATAAGAGGCGAGAATCTGGTAATTTCTGGACTCGAGCTTAAACGCTGGACATCGGCAGATGTAACTGCAGGCGTTAACACGAGTGAAGGACTACCAGAACAACTGGTCTGGGACTACCAGAACAACAGATCATCTGTGTTCATCTGTGACCATCTGCTCATACAAACTCATGTTCGTTCTGCTGTTTATTCCCACTATATTAGGCTTAGTGTATTACTAGTTGATGTTTTTCTTAGTTAATTCTAGATGTTATTACTGTTTTTCTCTTGCATTTGTTGTTGGATGTAACTGGGACCCCGTGTACATAATCTCGTTTTCATCACATGTACCACATGCAGTGCAAATGACAATAAAGACTCTCTGACTCTGACTCTGAACTGCAGTCTCTGGAGAATCAGGTAGTCACTTTCTTAAATGGCAAAGACATTAACATTAAACATGATGACATTTCCACCTGTTACACACTGCCCAATAGAACTAACAAACTTAAACCATCAGTAGTCGTCAGATTCATTGGAAGGAATCAAAGAAACAGGGTAATGATGCAGTCAAAGAAACTCACAAACACTAATGTCTACATGAATGAACACCTAACTAAAAAAAACGCAAACATTGCACATGCAACAAGGTTGTTGAAAAAAAAAAAACTTGGACAAGAAACGGAAACATATGGATCAAAGTACATGAAAATTCTCAAGCTAAAATAATAAAAGATCTGAAAGACTTAGACACATTTTGATGAGCTCAAAAATGACAAATCACCAATCACTATCACATGTTCATACACAAAAATTGACAAAAATGAACAAACAAACAAATACATTAAAACATGACAACAACAAACGAAGACTCAGAATTTAAAATATACAATGTTGAAGATGTGGTTGATGCAAACTTTTATCCTGCTATAAAAGACTGTGAATACTATAATGAAGAACAGTTTAATGACATCAATATAACAAATGGAGATCTCTCTATTATTCACATCAATAGTAGAAGTATAAATGCAAATATATCCAAAATAACAGATTATTTAAAACAGTTAAACAGAACTTTTACATTAATAGCACTGTCAGAGACATGGCTTAATGATGAAAACAAAAATAATGTTCACATCGAAGGATATGAATTATATCATTTAAACAGAAACAATAAAAAAGGTGGTGGAGTAGCTCTATTTGTCAAAAATGAAATAAAGTGTAGAATAATTAATGAAATGTCAATAATTGTTGACAATCTTATGGAAATAATAACAATAGAAATATTAAACGAAAATGCTAAAAACTATATATGATGTAACTTAGTGTGTTTGTGTATTACACTTATGTTGTACTTATGATGTAGCTTAGTGCGTTTGTGTATTACAGTTAGAAAAATTAAGTAGAGTTATTCATTTTGTGACGTAGTTTGTGTATTACAGTTAGAAAAAATTAAGTAGAATTATTCATTTTGTGATGTAGTTTGTGTATTACAGTTAGAAAAATTAAGTAGAATTATTCATTTTGTGATGTAGTTTGTGTATTACAGTTAGGAAAATTAAGTAGAATTATTCATTTTGTGATCTAGTTTGTGTATTACAGTTAGGAAAATTAAGTAGAATTATTCATTTTGTGATGTAGTTTGTGTATTACAGTTAGAAAAATTAAGTAGAATTATTCATTCTGTGATGTAGTTTGAAGGTTATCATTGGTTGAACAAACTGTGAAATAAGGGGCAGATATAATAAGATTTCATCTTCTTTCTGCTCCCTTCATTTTATCCTACTTGTATTCTTGTATCTGATGAAACTGTCTTGTATTGTTCTTTTAAAATGAATGAATAAACATCAAATCAAATACAAAGTCAACTCTATCAGATCTCAGCTCCACAACCTCCCTGATCTTTGTTCGCCATCTACCCGTCTGCAATCTGGGTCCCTGAGCAGCTTTGATGGCTAGTGGCCCCTTTTGGCCAGTGGCTGTTTAGTTTCCCCGATATAAGACTGATCACAGCCCTCCTGACACTGAACAGCATACACAATATTACTCTGTTTTTGCCAGGGGAGTGACCAAAAGGATGGCCCAGCACAGAAAATCAACATCAGGTCAGGACTCTGCGGTCTACACTCATCTCCAGGCCAGCGGTCACTCTTTCAGGGATGAAGATGTTCACATCTTTTTTTTATTTTTTTTATATTTTTATAGTTTTTATACAAAGTTAAACCATAACAACAACAACAACGACAACAAAAAGAGAAAAGAAAAGAAAATAAAGAAAATAAAAGGTCACCAAGGGAGGGAAATATCATTGCCGCTTAAGAAAATAAAATTAATATAGTATTGACAGCTGACAGGTCACAGAATTATTTAACAGGTCACAGATTATTAAGGATCCATGAGGAGTCATAGTCCAGCAGGTGGGAGTATCAGTTCATGTCTGTCAAGTCCTGCAGAGCCCTACAGCACCCAAGACCTACCACTACATCTTGTGATGAAGAGGTGGTACTCAACTTGAACTCGAGTCCTTGTATGTTAACCATTTCAACCATATTTTTTTGAATTTGTTTTCCTGAAGTCTTATATAGAAGGTAAGCATTTCCATTTCACATATTTCGTCTACTGTGGCTGACCACTCTCTCAATGTCGGTGGGCTTTCATTAAGCCACTTTCTTGTTATTGTTTTCTTTCCTGCTATCAGTAATATTTTCAACAGGTACTTATCCCCGGTGTTGAGTTCAGTTGGTAAGTTACTTAAATATATGGTTTTGAAATTGTGTTCAATCTCAAAACCAAGGATTACTTTTATCTCTTTAATGATCAGTGACCAGTAAGAACAAATCAGTGGACAGTCCCAGAAAATATGAAAGTGGTCAGCCATCACATTATTACATCGCCTCCAACAGGAACCTGATTCCGGATTGCCCGTCTGAGAGAATGTTCTTTTGGGGGTTATAAAAAACCTAACAATATTTTTCCAAGAAAATTCCCTCCAAAATCCTGAATTAGTGGTGGAGGCGTTAATCTGGCATATGTTTAGCCACTCGACTTCTGTCAATACTATTTTTGCCTCCTTTTCCCATAATTTTTTAATGTATATTGTTGATGTTTTTTTATTGGCTTCTAGGCACCCATATAGTCTTGACAACCTCTTCTTCAGAGATTTACCTTTGTACGCATCAATGAAAATGTTAATAAAATCAATATCAGAATTCTCCGGTATTTTAAAGGACAACACCCACCGTGACAGTAACAATTCACCATATTGGAGAATTACTGTAGTATTTTATGAATTTTATTTTCATTTTTGCATTTGGGCCAGGCGAGGGTTAAAAAAAAAAAAAAAAAAAACCACTCCCGAATGAATCCGGAAACCTGGCCGAATAGTCCCGAAGGGTCATGCCTCTTATTACATGGATCTCCACCCAGAAGGCAGAAGGTAGGAGTGAGTTTCCATGGAGGTTTATGAGAGAGAGTGCGTTAAAACTGCATATTTCCTGCATATTTCCATTTCCATTTGTGTGTATATGGACCAGCGCTCTGATTTTATTTATTATTTATTTTATAACACCGCTGCGGACCTTTTGCTGCTCTCATTCATTCTGGAGCGAGCCGCGCGGTCTCTGGCTCCTCGTTCCGCTGGTTCCTCGTTCCTTTGAAGTTCCTCGTGCCGGTGTAATTTGCTCCCTCGAGTGTATGTATCTGCTCTTATCTCTCGTCAGCCTTGTTGCGCAGCACGGGTCGGGAAGCATGCGCGCGGGCAGAGCTCAGCTGCGAGGCTGGCTCTGGCTGCCTTTCTGATCACGGGGCGAGAGAATAAAAAGTCGATGCGGAAATGAATGAATTTGTCGCGATCAAACGAATTAAACTAGTATGTCTAAGTGGATGCTCGCTCAGAATATGAGTGAGCGACAGCAGGATTAATCAACAGGCAGCTTTAGGGAATATTTAAAAATGCTTCCTTTTTCTTTTCCTCTGCTCGCCTGTAACTCCAAGGCGTCACTCTGGTGACGTGAATGCCCAAGTGAATGCCCATATATGGAGAGGGGCAGATTTTCCCGGAGCTGCATGCTAAAATCTGCTATAAATCATGAAATAACACATTTAGTGTTATTTCTCCACAATATAAGTAAACGCTCCTGTATTATTTTTAAATAAACTAATAAATATTAATGGCGATGCAATTTGAAAACATGGTGGGTGTTGGGCTTTAATATTCTTTTCAAAGTGATGCCTAAGTTGCAAGTATCTAAAAAAATCTTGTTTGTCAAGGTCAAATTTTTCTTGCAATTGTTGGAAACTGTCCAGAGTAGTTCCAGAAGAAATCATGCAGTATGATGTAATCCCTTTTCTGGTTAATTGTTTGAATTTTGAATCAAGTTGTGCTGGTACGAAGCCCATATCATGCTCTATCCATCTTAATAACCTAATTTTCCTTTCTAAAAGTGGATTGCGGAACTCTTTAAACCAAATATTGAGGGGGACTTCTTCTGTAAAGATGCTAAACTCTTCTGAATAGTGTAACACCACCGCTTGAGGTGGAGAAGTGTTACCAGCACATCCGAAGGTCGTGGGTTGGAGAATGAGTAACCACGCTGAAAGGGAATAGCTTGGCTGCACGAACTTTATTCAGCTCTTCAATACAACGTCATCCCCTCATGAACGCTGCCCGCGTCTCCCGCAGTTTCGCCCCGCAAGTCTGAACACACCCAAAAACCCCCGAAGAAGAAATCTCTTAAAGACACAGTAACCTAAATACATAACTGCACAAATAAATCATCTTACATCAAAACAAATCAAAATAAATCATCTTACATACTTCCCCCTCTTTAAATGAAATGTCCTCATTTCAAAATAAGGTAACCATAATGACAATAAAAGAAAATAAATCATCTTCCCAAAACACAATCTCAGAACAACAAAACTTACAACAAAGTCCACATATAGAACAGTTTTTTTTATTATTTTTATTTTTTTTAACTTTGTCACGACAACAGTCGTCGTGGCTTCCGAACAATGCGCCCACACCTGGTGACAACTGCACCCTCAGAGGGCGGCAAGCCAAGAGGTGTTTGCGCCGGCTGCTGGGAGACTGGTCCAGTTTGTCTCCTTGGTGAAAGTGTCAATGACATCGCAGTTTCTGCAGTCTGCGGTGTTTGGCCAAAGATCAAGGGCAATGAGCCAGACAAAGCTGTGTACTTTGGCAGCGTGTTCATGTTTGGCAGTGGGACAGATTGATTGCCCTCCATTGTTAATGTGTCTGTGGAACCACGATAAGGTTTTAACCGATCATAGTGGATGACCTTGGTCGCAGCCTGAGGATGTTGCACATCCACCAGCTTGTAAAGGAGCCCTTTGTCGTCCACAGATACAACCTTATATGGTCCAGTCCAGTTTGGAGCAAGCTTCTGTCGTTGTGTGGTGGGATCATCCATCCATACCAGATCACCACAAACGTATGGCCTGAACCTCGTGTCCTTGTTGTAGTAGTATTCTCGTTTTTGTCTCTGTTCTTCACGATGTAGAAAAACAGTCTCAAAAGCAGCGTCCATCCGTCGAGCCAGTTCTGCACCATAGTTAGTCGGACTATCAGAAACTGTCGGCGATGAAACATGAACAGTAGCCGGTAGTCTGGGCTCTCTGCCATGCACAAGGAAATAAGGAGAATACCCTGTGCTCGAGTGTGGCGTAGAGTTGAATGAAAGCACCACAGCAGGAAGGTAGTGGTCCCACTCACCCCCATAGTCCTGGATGAGTCGAGCCAACTGTTCTTTCAAAGTCCTGTTAAATCTCTCCACCATACCATTCCCTCTTGGGTGATATGGGGAGGTCCTTTTCTTTGTCATCTGTAGTTTCTGACAAATGTTTTGTATAATTTCTGACTCATATTGTCGTCCCTGATCCGACAACAGTTCCTCAGGGACACCATGTTCAGGGATATACCTTTCACAGAGTAACTGTGCTACTGTGGCAGCCCTTTGATCCACCATAGCATATGCATTCACATACTTGGTGAAATGGTCCTGTACCACAAGCACATATCTGTTTCCCACAGATGTGACTGGCAGTTCGGTAATGTCCGTACAGACCAGCTGAAATGGTCTTTCAGTCTGAATAGATTGTAAAGGAGCTCTGTGCTTTGGTACAACCCTCCTAAAAGCTTCACATGTCTTACACAAGTTACAGAACTGCTCAATATCAGATCTCATTCCTGGCCAATAACACACTGTCAATGCTTTCTTAAATGTTCGTTCAGCACTGTAATGACCAGAACATGGATTACCATGAAAAAATTGCATTGTCTCTGTAACCAGTGCCACTGGAATTAACACTTGATAAACCTCAGGTTTCCCAGGCGGTGTTTGACCTTTGCGACACAACAAGTTATTACATAGCAACAAGTTATGAAACTGCCACCATAGTTTCCTCTGCATTTTACCTTTTACCTGTCTGAGGTAGGGACGTTTCTTGTTTTTAACCCAATTATGCACTTCCCCGAGAACAGGATCAGCAAGTTGCGCATTTACAATGTCCACGTTATGGGCAGATAATGTCTGTTGTAATGTGTCAAACCCCACATTCACATGTGTCCTATCAATGTCCACAGAACAAACTTTTGGTACAATATCGGTCCTCTCTAAATGTTCAGGGGTCAAGCATGACCCCTCATCATTACCCCTCGCCTCAGACAGTGAGACAGATTGTCCTGTATCACTAGGCGAAGAGTGAGCCTCAGGTAGCGTCGTACTTGTCATCTCGATAGAGTCCTGTCCCAATGGTATCCGTGACATGGCATCTGCATTTGTGTGTTTCTTACCCTCTTTGTGAGTGATTGTCCATTGATACGGATCGAGCTCCAACGCCCAACGACCCCTGCGTCCTGTAGGGTCATGCGTAATGTCCATTTTCCTTAAACTAAGCAAAGGACGATGATCAGTAATAATGGTGAAAGGATTGCAACTCAGGTAATGTCTAAAGTGTCTGACTGACCACACAATAGCATACAGTTCTTTGTCATAGGTAGACCATTTTCTCTCTGTTTTTGACAGTACATGACTTGCAAATGCCACCACCCTTTCTTGTCCCTGTTGTATCTGTGATAGTACTGCACCAACTGCCAAATTAGATGCATCTGTGCTCAAAATGAATGGTTCATCAAAGTTTGGAAATGCCATTATTGGAGGAGAAGTCAGTGCCTTCTTAAGTGTTTGAAAAGCTGTGCTACAGTCATCTGTCCATTCAAACACAACTTGTTTTTGGGTAAGTCTATGTAAAGGCTGAGCAATAAAGGCATATTGATGCACAAAACGTCTGTAATATGAGCACAGTCCCAAAAAGGCACGTACCTCTGTCGGCGAACGTGGAACAGGCCAATCACTAATGCGTTCACTGTTGATTGGGTCCACCGTCAGTCCCTCTCGAGACACAATGTGTCCCATGTACTTCACAGCAGGTTTGCAGAAGTCACATTTCTTAGGGTTTAACTTTAACCCTGCTTGTCTGAAGCGAGTGAGAATGTCTGTGAGATTGCCTAGATGTTCTTCAAATGTTTTTCCCATGCAAATGATGTCATCCAAGTAAATGACACAAGTTGTCCAGTGTAGACCTCGCAGAACCAGCTCCATGAGCCTTTGAAAGGTTGGAGGTGCGTTTTTGAGTCCCATGGGCATGACCTTAAATTGGTACAAGCCATCACCTGTAGTAAATGCAGTCTTTTGTCTGTCTGCAGGATCCATTTGTACTTGCCAGTACCCACTAGACATGTCCATGGTAGAAAAGTACTGCGAACCAGACAACGCGTCTAAACTGTCATCTACTCTTGGTAGGGGGTGTGCGTCAGTAATAGTGACAGAGTTCAGTTTTCGAAAATCTACACAAAATCTATATGAGCCATCTTTCTTTTTCACCATCACCACTGGGCTGGCCCAGGGGCTCGAGCTGTCCTCTATCAAATCTTGCGCCTTAAGTGCTTCCACTTGGCGACGGATTTCAGCCTTCATGACTGGAGAGGTGCGGTAGGCTCTCTGAGAGACTGGGGTGTGACAGTTCGTAATGATTTTGTGTGTGACCATGTCAGTTCTACCAAAGTCATGTGGGTGTTGACTAAACACGTCAGCAAAAGAAGTCAAAGTGTCCGTCAGTTGTGTTTTCTGCAATGGCGTCAGGTCTGAATCAGTGTCATCTATAATAGGAGTTGCACCCGGACTGTCAGGTATCTGTCTATTAACATTACCGATAGAACCATCCATAATGGTGAACTCACTCTGGCCCCCTGCCAAGATAGCATGAAAATGTCCCACCTGTGTACCATCATGTAGCATAACTTCACTATGTGAAACATTAGCCACTTTCACACAAATAGAACCGTGCTCTACCCTCGCCACAGTCCATGCCATACCAGTAGAGGACTGATCGGTATAATGTGGTTCGAACACACCAATGTAACCATTAGGTAAAAACCCTTTGAGGGGTACATCAAGATTAGCTGTGATGACCCTCTCTGACATAGCTGGAATGGCAACCGTGGATGCCACTGTCACCGCAACACCGACCTGATAATCTCGTAGGAGCGACAATACTCCCAGACTGAACAATAAAAACACACAGCTGAAGCTTGGAGCTCAGATGTTCACAGAGAAGTTGCTGAACTTCATCATAATTAATGACCAACAGCTATCAGCTGTAGAAAATGAAGGATTTCACAGCTTCATACTTGCAGCCAACAGTAAACAATCATAAAAAAGTACAGTATATTAATAAAAAGTCACAAGACAGCTGTATGCCTAATCATTCAACCTTTATTTAGGCAGGTAGCTCGTGCAGTCACTTCAGCTTGCACAAGTGGCTTCATTATTCATCAGCAGTCAGAGCAGAGATCAACTTTCAGCTACATTTGCACCCCTCCTCTAAAATGGCTAAACGTAAGGTGGACACAGAGAACAGGGGTTTCAAGCCAGGTGGGAGGCAGACTACATGTTCATGGAGGTAATCAATCCTGAGGATTTCCTCAGCTCAGAGCCTAACCCCAAACATTGATGAACTTGTACAAAAGATGAGGCACCTCCAAGTATCAGCCTCAGATAAGTGAGCATCACAGAGCTGTAACAAATTTTCAGTTTTTAATTCAGTTAAATTTTTACATTTGTTTCTACAAGACATGATTTTTCTTTGAAGGAAGTATTGTTTTGGCTGTGTGCCATAGATTTATGTATTTTATTTTATTTATTTATATTTACTTTTCAGTTGAATGGACTCGGGACAGAGCCATGAGAAAGAATACAACTGATTTGATTTATTTTCTTATTTTCCTATTTGAAAGTGGTGATCAGAAGGATCATAGAGCTGCACAATAATGCATTTTCAGTTTATAATGCATGCACTTTTATTTATGCATTTATCTTGATATTAAGAAACATATATATATATATATTTTTTAAACAATTAAATTTTTTGCTGTTTGCCTGTTAAAAAATGTTTTCACTTGAAATTACTGACAGATCCATAAGAAAATGTTGTTTTATTAATTTAATCCTTAAATAATAGACAGTCTGTTAGGTCTTAGTTCAATAGGCTATGTGAAATCATTTCAATATGAACATTGAACCAGTCCGGCCCTTGGCTTGTAGCAAATTTTTTTTTTTGGCCCTTGGTGTATTTGACTCTGACACCCCTGGCTTAAGGGAAAGGAGCAGAACCGTTTGTGAGGGAGCTAAGATGTGTGTGAGAGGAATAAAAAAAAGAGAGTCACTGCGGTTGACAGTGAATTAAAAAAAAAAGGAAGAGGGGTTTTAAGTTTTTTTTTTTCCTTCCTTTCTCCTCCTCCAAGTTTAAGGAATGAACCTTTTTATCTAAAAAAATCACTAATTTTTGTCATTCTATCTCAGTCTTTTGCTTTTTTCCAAAGCTTGATGTCGTGGTGTGTCGTTGTCTGTCTGATGGGACGGACTGAGGACGCGCAGAGGACGACGGGGAGGAAAGCGCCTGAGGATGACCAACTCCTGAGAGAGGCGCCTGCGACTGGTGTCGTCTGCTGGGTTCTTCATCGCTGCTGCAGAGCTGATGCCTGCCAGCGCACCTGAGGATGGGTTCGTGCTCATCTGTGATGTGGTGCTGATGACCACACCTCTGAAAAACGAGACGTGTCCTGATGAGGACAGTTGGGGCTCTTTGCCACGAGATGAACAGACAGGACGGCTTCAAATGTCCTGTAGGTCGGTCCTGCTGGTAACAAGTGTGGGCAGAGCGTTGGCAGAGCAGTGGTGTCCGGCGCGTGTAACGTTCCAGTGCAACGACCTTGTGCATCGACCTTTAAGGTGTGCGAGTTGTTCCAGAGGGTGGAGCCGTGCACGATCGTGAAGTGACTTGGGAACATTTTCATTTTTTATTGTTCTTTGAGTTTTTATTTTGTTTTATTTTACCTGAAGTAATAAAATAAATGATGATTAATTTGAGATGACATGCATATATACAGATATGTGCTACAAACAGGAATTGGTTTTATCTGGACAGTAAAATCGTCCTCAGAAAATACTTAGGTGTTCTTTATTTTTATTTTTCTGGGTGGATGAGTTGTATACTTGTGGTAATTGACTAATTGGCAATTTCTGCCTTTTTCTGGCAGTCTCCATTGATTTTGGGTCCCTTCTGATGCGCAAGGAACGGACCCGATCCATGGTGCTGAAACTTGTGATTGAGTTTGTAAGTCTGGCTGTTTGATTTCAAGGCGTTCACGTGTTGAACAGGAGAAGGTTTATACATAAAGTTTTACAGTGGTTTAAACTAATAAAGTGAGTGGTTTAAAACTAATAAAATGAGAATGTGCAGTATCCCTCCTTACTTTTGTATTTTAGTGCTTTGTTTTGTAGGAAGGATCATATAATTAGATTAGTTTGTAACACTGTCTTAGAAATGTCCCATGAGGTGACAGGGAAAATTTTCAAAATTAGTCAAAAAATCATAGGGTGGAATGAACAGATTAAGAAGTATTAATGTTTTTCTGACTAAATGTTTATCAATTTTTAAGTTAAGAATTAATGCTTAATGCAACACTTGTGAGAAAAAACATTTTAGTTCAAGATGTTTCATTAAAGTCTTGAAGTGGGGGGTTTTGTGTGGCTTTGCTTCAAAAGGTCCAGGGTTTCTTTGAAAGATAAGGGCCCAATCCTTCTCGAAAAACTGGTCTTTGATGGAATGAATGCATATCACCCATCTCACTTCAAACTTTGCAGTTCTTCTGAAAGGGAGTTAGGCAAATAATATGTTTCCATGCATCTCACAGCCAAGTTTGTGAGATGTTTATGAGCACAGCTCAGCAATTAAGGGCGAACTGACCTTGTAGCTGATAGATGAAACAGAAAATCTTTTGGCAAGTGCCTGGTACTGTCTTGAGGAGCAAGGTTTGATTGAAAACATATTTGATGGGAGTGAATGAAGTCATACTCCACAAAGGTATAAAATGAGTTCTGTTCAGATAAACATTGGAGTCAACCGTGGGTTTGATCAACGCCCGGTGTGCGCATTGATGACTTTTCTCTCGCCGAGAACAGAGCGGCTCCCCTGTTCAAAGTGTCAAAAGGTGAGGAAATACTGTAACTTGTTACACGTCAATGTTTTGAGATTGTGTGTATTTTAAGTTTTACTGTGGCGAGATTAAACAGACACTTTTAAATCTTAGCAGGAAACTTGTGTGCAGTCAGTACTGTGGCAGATTTAACTGACAATTATTTCTAGCAGGAGGACTGTTTGTATGTTTGAACATGTATGTTTTTACTTTTTCTGTCACAAGACTTCTTTAATAAATATTCATTATTTTTAATTAAGTCTGTTTGTTTTCTTCCAAATCAGTGAGTGTGCCCACCTTTCAAGAATCCAAAAAGATGATAAAACATTAACCATTTGGGTTGATCTGAAATTTCATAAATCACTTCGAAACGTCTGCACCATTTAGAGAAGTCCTCTTTTTCATCCCCCACAAAGACGTGGCTGTACTGTGGCCTGGCACGGCCAGCAGCAGAATGAAAAGGTAATTGTCCCCAAAAATTACTCTCCATAACTGAGTATTGGTCATTGTAACTAGCAGCAGAAAAAAAATAAATGGAGGAGGGAAAAAAAAAAAAAGTCCGTCCTCAGCAGCAGCTAAATGCGCCTATCAGCATGTGCAACATTAGCTATCTGGCTAATAGCATGCTAAGCATGTGCTCACCGCTCCAATCGCTGAAAGCGTCCACAAACCCGCTGCCACCAGTGTAACACCACCGCTTGAGGTGGAGAAGTGTTACCAGCACATCCGAAGGTCGTGGGGTGGAGAATGAGTAACCACGCTGAAAGGGAATAGCTTGGCTGCACGAACTTTATTCAGCTCTTCAATACAACGTCATCCCCTCATGAACGCTGCCCGCGTCTCCCGCAGTTTCGCCCCGCAAGTCTGAACACACCCAAAAAACCCCGAAGAAGAAATCTCTTAAAGACACAGTAACCTAAATACATAACTGCACAAATAAATCATCTTACATCAAAACAAATCAAAATAAATCATCTTACAATAGTATATGGTTTTGAGGTGTTTATCCCCTAGCAGAGCCTGCAGGGGGATGTCTATTTGACTTAACTCTAGTTCTTTCCATTTTGATTCATATCCCTCTTCACACCAGTGAACCATAAATTGCAGTTGTGCTGCTCTGTAATAGTTTTCCAGGCATGGGAGTGACATCCCTCCTTTATCTCTAGGTAGTTGTAACGTTTTATAACGTACCCTTGGTCTCTTATTCTGCCATATAAATCTGGAAATCATGCGGTTCCATTCGTTAAACTGCTTATTAGGAATTTCTATTGCTAGAGATTGAAACAAGAACAACAGTTGAGGTAAAATAATCATTTTTATAATTTCTATTCGTTTATACAAATCGAGCATCATGGGAGCCCATCTGTCCAGGTTGCTTTTTATTTTATTAGTCATTGTACCATAGTTAGCTTCGTATATTTTATTTAAGTTTCTAGTAATGTTGATACCTAAATATTTCAAGGTTTTTGTATTCCATTTAAATTTGAACACATTACTAATATCCTCACTGGGTGAGTAGTGGAAGCATAATGTCTGAGTATAACCTGAATAAAGCCCAAATTGATGGAGACAAGACATGAGGTTCGGAAGACTGACATCTGGGTCTGATAGTGTCACCAGAACATCATCAGCGTATAAACATATTTTGTATTCTTTTCCCTTAAATATAATTCCCTTAATTTCTGAATCCTCCCTAATTTTTTGAGCAAGTGGTTCTATAAAAAGAGCAAAAAGAATTGGACTCAAAGGACATCCTTGCCTGCATCCTCGTCCCAGAGGGAATGTGTCTGAAAGGCCACCATTGATTTTGATCCGGGCTTCTGGTGAACTATATATTGATTTTAAACAACTTATAATTGTATTATTAAAGCCGAACCGCTGTAGGACCAGATATAAATATTCCCATCTAACAGAGTCAAAAGCTTTTTCAGCATCAAAACTGATTGCTAAAGATTTCAATTTATTTCTTTTCATTATATCGCATAAATATAACGTTCTCCTCACATTATCCTGTGTGCGTCTATTTTTAATAAATCCTGTCTGATCTGTATCAATCAGTTCGGGAATAATATTTTCTAGTCTAGTGACAATTATAGAGGTGAATATTTTATAGTCTATGTTCAAAACCGAAATGGGCCGATATGAGCTGCACTCACTTTTATCCTTTCCTGGTTTTGGTATAACAGATATTATCGCTTGTTTCCATGATGGAGGGATTTCACCTCCTTTAAGCACATAATTAAAACATTTTAACAACAAAGGCATTATAGTTCTCCTGAACCTTTTATACCATTCAGCTGGTAAACCGTCACCTCCTGGTGACTTGCCTGTTTTCATTTTTGAGATGGCTTTATCAACCTCTGCCTGTGTTATATCTGCTGAAATCCATTTATTTTGCTCTGTTCCAATTGATGGTAAGTCTAAACCATCTAGAAACTGCTTTACTGAGGAAAGATCAGTTAAATTAGGTTGACTGTATAATTCCCTATAATATATTTCAAATGATTTATGTATTTCGTCTGGGGAGAAACTCATCTGATTAGAAATTGGGTTTTTGATTTTAAAAATGGATCTATCTAGTTGTTGTTGTTTTAGTCGCCAGGCTATTAGCTTTTTTGCTCTAGGTCCATTCTCATAGTAAGTTTGTTTTATGTATTTAAGATTAAGTATCACCTTATCATCAAGTTTCTTATTAAGTTCCGCTTTTATTGTGGCAATTTGCTTTAATAGGGTAGAGTCTTTGGTTTCAATATGCTCCTGCTCCAAATTGTTTAGTTGTTTATTCAAATTATTAAATTGCTCACATTTTTCTTTTTTCTTCCTTGATGCCCACATTATAATTTTCCCACGTAATACTGCTTTTGCTGCATCCCATAATATGCTTGGTGATAATTCATTACTGTTATTAAATTCTAAGTAGTCCGTAAATTCCTTGTTAATAAAATTCTCAAATTCGTTATCATTTAGCAGAGATGTGTTAAATCTCCATATTGTTGACTTAGGGTGAGAATCTAAACATATTTTCAAATATATCCCTGAATGATCTGACACATCCCTAGTGCCAATACTACAATCTAATACCCTATATCTATCTGCTCTAAATATGAAAAAATAATCAATTCTTGAGTAAACGCCATGGGGATGAGAGAAGAAGGTGTACTCTTTGGTCAGTGGGTGGCAATCCCTCCAGACATCTATTAACACTAATTTGACTAAGGCTGCGCTTTTTTGCGCAAGGGAACTTGGCTTCCAAATCCCCCGGTCCCTTTCAGTGGGCTATATAATGTCGATTCACATGCTAATGACCCTGCTAATGACCCATTAATTCTACACCTACACCCCCCCACCCCCTACCCCTCAGTCCAAAATCCTTGGACCCAGTGCAAGCCTTGTATAACACATAAGCATTTATCGCTGCCAGGTCAAGCATGTTGTAGAACACGGCAATGGGCCGCACCGTATATAAATGTGCAATCTGGTCCATTATACCGGTATGTCAGTTGACCTCAGGTCATGTGACCTGTGTTGGTCCATCAGTTTACCTCAGGTCATGTGACCTGAGTTGGTCCGTCAGTTGACTTCATGTCGTGTGACCTGTGTTGTTTTGTCAGTTGACCTCAGGTCATGTGACCAGTGTTGGTCCGTCACTTGACCTCAGGTCATGTGACCTGTGTCGGTCCGTCAGTTGACCTCAGGTCATGTGACCTATGTCGGTCCATCAGTTGACCTCAGGTCATGTGACCAGTGTTGGTCCGTCACTTGACCTCAGGTCATGTGACCTGTGTCGGTCCGTCAGTTGACCTCAGGTCATGTGACCTATGTCGGTCCATCAGTTGACCTCAGGTCATGTGACCAGTGTCGGTCCGTCAGTTGACTTCATGTCGTGTGACCTGTGTCATTTTGTCAGTTGACCTCAGGTCATGTGACCTGTGTTGGTCCGTCACTTGACTTCAGGTCATGTGACCTGTGTCGGTCCGTCAGTTGACCTCATGTCATGTGACCTGTCTGTCAGTTGACTTAATGTCGTGTGACCTATGTTGGTCTGTCACTTGACCTCAGGTCATGTGACCTGTGTTGGTCCGTTAGTTGACCTCATGTCATGTGACCTGTGTCGGTCCGTCAGTTGACCTCATGCCATGTGACCTATGTCGGTACGTCAATTGACCTCATGTTGTGTGACCTATGTCGTTTTGTCAGTTGACCTCAGGTCATGTGACCTGTGTTGGTCTGTCAGTTGACTTCATGTCATGTGACCTGTGTCGGTCCGTCAGTAGACCTCAGGTCATGTGACCTGTGTCGTTGTGTCAGTTGACCTTAGGTCATGTGACCTGTGTTGGTACGTCAGTTGACCTCATGCTGTGTGACCAGTGTCGTTGTGTCAGTTGACCTCAGGTCATGTGACCTGTGTCGGTCTGTCAGTTGACTTCATCTCATGTGACCTGTGTCGTTTTGTCAGTTGACCTCAGGTCATGTGACCTGTGTTGGTCCGTCACTTTACCTCAGGTCATGTGACCTATGTCGGTCCATCAGTTGACCTCATGCCATGTGACCTATGTCGGTACGTCAATTGACATCAAGTTGTGTGACCTGTGTCGTTTTGTCAGTTGACCTCAGGTCATGTGACCTGTGTTGGTCCGTCAGTTGACTTCATGTCATGTGACCTGTGTCGTGTCAGTTGACCTCAGGTCATGTGACCTGTGTTGGTCCATCACATGACCTCAGGTCATGTGACCTGTGTCGGTCCGTCACTTGACTTCAGGTCATGTGACCTGTGTCGGTCCGTCAGTTGACCTCATGTCATGTGACCTGTCTGTCAGTTGACTTCATGTCGTGTGACCTGTGTTGGTCCGTCACTTGACC